>SKCR01036265.1:0-72080 GCA_019454045.1 Zanthoxylum bungeanum
ATAGAATTAAAAAATAATAAAACGTATCAAATATAAATACAAAATAATGTAATTAAAAATTAAAAAATAAAAAAATTAAAACTTGATTTCAGGATTTGGACCAAGTATACCTACATCCGAATACATATTTTTTTTTTAGAATCTAAATACGGACCCGAATTTACCAAAATAAATCTAGACCCAGACTCATGTGGATCCGAGTTCATATTTTACCATTCCTAGTGTGACCACCTCACGCACCCTAATTGCAACTTTCTAATTCCATCTCTTACTTAGAGATGACAATTCCACATAGATCCGAAAGACCCGGAAGGATCCGGGTCTGCAATATATTTTTGCGGACTCGGGTCCTGATTTTAAAGATCAATATGGATCTGTGTCCGGATCCGGTTAATTTTGAAAAAAAAAAATTAAAAATATAATTTAGGATATTTTATGAAGTTAATTGATAATTTTTACATGGATCCGATTATTTTTATTATATTTTAGTGAATATCAGTTTTTGTATATTTTAGTGAATTTCAATTTGTGATAATTTAGGATTTTTCATGATATTAAGTGATAAATTTAATTTTTTTTTATTTTATACGGGTTCCGGATCTGAATCCGGGTATACCCGGACCCGCACCAGGTATACCCAAATCCGGATCCAGATAATTTTTCCCGGATCCGGGTCCGATATCCGAGAAGTGAAAATCATTTCCATCCCTACTCTTACTCGTCTTTAATTATTATTTTATTTTTCCTCTTCTAATTAAATACTTTAATCCGATGAGATAAATTAGAGAGGAACTTTATTAGTAAATGTTTTGAAAAAACAGAAAAAATAAAAATTAATAGTCATGAAATAAAAATAAAAATTAATAGTCATGATAGGAATAGGCTATTACTCTATCTTGTTCAATGTAGAAGTAAAGTATATTCCATTTCCAAGAAAATAAATAAATAAAATTCAAGATAAAACCCCACTTTCCGAAAGCACTAAAAAGGGAGTTACAAACTCGAGAACTATAAATAATAATAAGAATCAGAATAATAAAAAAGATTTAGACACTTGTTTTTTTTGCAGGAAAAATAAAAATAAAATTAGGGCAAATCTCAAAAGTGGATTATCAAAAGAGAATCCTTTCATTTCAAGAAATCCACCTAATTATCAAACCACCTTCCAACGAACGAACCCATCAATGGCCTTTCTTTTTTCGCTTTCTATATCGTATACTTGTTCTCTACTAAACATATATAATTATTTATACATTAATTTAGTGAAGGACATTATTCATATTACAATAAACCATAAAGTCATATAATAATATCATTTTTTTTAATTCACGATCTTTTTTTTTTTCAGTTGATTATTTATACTCGCGATCACTCGAACTCAAATAATAATATGAAAATATATGTGTAACCGGTGAAATTTCATATCTTCATTTAAAAAAATAAAAAATTACATTTTGCAAAGGAGTTCAAAAGTATCAAATTTTTGGATTATATTTATCACTATTATTGACAGGTATGGATATATTTTTTTCGATGGATAATAGATTTGCCGATTTTGGTTGTAATATCAATTTGTTAGTAAATATAGTATTCAATGGATAATATTGTTTATTACATCAGTCTATTATTTTATCAATAAAATATGAATAAACTATTTTTAAATGATTTGAACATTAATTTGTTGTCATTGCCACAATAAGTTTGATGATCTCGTACGTAAGCAAATTAATTAGAGGGTTCTTTCAAGTTTCGTGGTCATTTCATGTTCTGTTTTGTACCAACCGTTCAAAGGGGACCAAACTCAACATCACCTATAATATCTCTTTAATCTAATCTTATTGTCTGGATATTTTTTTTCTTTGAAATGATATAAATTTTACTGTCAAATTATTCGATTCGATTTTAAATGGAACATGTAAAATATCTAACTATCACATACTTTCATAAATAAAAACACTCTTAAACTTGAACTCAATGACTGAAAATCGAATACTAAAATTTTTGACACAAAACTACACCCTTCAAAACTACTGTCCGGATAATAATTGCCCATCAATGACTTCTTCTTCTTCTTTTTAGCTTTGCTCTTTTATTTTGTTTTTTTGTTTTTTGTTTTTTCGTTTTGTTGCTACTGGCTGGACGATTAGGGTCGGTTTTGAGCTTTTGAATATTGATATTTTAATGTGTGTTTTATAAAATATGTCCCCGAGTTGTGTGACTTGGTGATGTAGGGTTCGAGATCTGATCTTTAAGTCTTAGGTTCGAATTCAATGAGTCTGTTTCTTATAGGAATTTAGGACAACCGATAATTTTATCTATTATACTTAAACTCGGAAAGGGTGATTTGGCGAAGAAGTTTCAAATAATTAAAAAATATATATATATAAAACGAGAAATTGAAGTTAAAAATGCAGTATTTAGATCACCATTTTTGACTTTGAATTGTCTGCTTAATGCGTAAAGATTTGGAGGGAAATTCGAAATGAGATGCATAAAGATTTGGAGGGAAACTTGAAATGAAGGTGTAGTTCTATATTATGGTGTCATATTATTTGTATATTCAATAAAATTATTAATGTATTTTGAAAATTAACAACCATGTTAGTATTCTTTTTTGGAAGAAAGTTATGTTAATTAGTTTTTTTTTTTTTTTTAAATTATGATTTTAGTTCAACAGGAGCCATGGCAAAAATAATAATAAAAAAAAATGGGGGGATATAATACAAAAATAGTATAATTGAGGGGCCAAAGCATAAATTTACATAAACACTGATTTCTTTTTTATTAGTTAATGAATATTTCTGAAGATTAAAAATTGAATAAACCAGTATTGAAGTATTAAATTATTGTCTCTGATATTTTATTATTATTATTATTATTATTATTATATAGAAAACACTATCTTTAATTTTTCAATCTTCTATATATTTAATATATTCTCAAAAATGTTCAAATGATGTAGTCGAGTTAGTTTCCAAATATTTTAATAAAGTTCATTATCCGGATTCTAAATGTATAAGATATAAAAATTTAAAAATAATTTTAAATTTATTTACCCCTTAAATTTGGGGAAAAAAAACATTATTGTAATAAAATGTCAAAACTCAAGCTATTTGTTGATATTTTTAACTTCCATGTTCTAGAAGAAGTGAAAATTCTTTTGAATTTTCATTAGTTCAACATTACAAAAGCAAAAACGATTACGAAGCTAGTACATATGAAAATTGTTCAACATTTGAGTAACACATCCATCGATATAATAATGAAAAGCAGGATTTAATTAATCATGTAACTATATATTAATCTCTCGATTTTGCAATGATAACAATTAATTATATATATATATATATATATATATATATATATATTGGTTTGTTTGGCAATATTTTTGCAACCATCTGAATTATAAGAATACGGGTAAGAATCCATAAATTGGATAATAATCTTGAGTTTAAAGTGGTTTCAGAATGTCACTTCTAGACCCCACCACGGTTTCGGTTCGGGAAAAAATCGAAACATAATCGAATCGGAATGAACTGTCCAATTCTAATTCTTTCTTGTTCTGATTCAGGAATCAGAACTGAAACCGATTCATTATGGTTCGGTGAGAGTTCTCACCTTAGCCGAAACAGAGGAATCATAAGGTTCCAAGAGTTCCAATCAGGTTGGAACCGTTGTTTGAGAGAACTCAATGACTCCCTACAATAAACAATAATTTTAGTTATCTGTTTTAATTTATTTTTATGTTAAATCTAAAAATTATCCTCATTAACATTAATAAAACGGTTAGTTTTATGTGCACTTTAGTTTTAAAACCAGAACAATGATTGCACTAATGATCTAAAAAATTTAATGAGACATTAGTTTGAATGATTTACGTTTCGACCTTTAAAATCGAATGAGGTCATGAATAATATTAATTAATTAAAATTTATAAAAAATGACTATTTTTATTATTTGATTTAATTTTTTCAGTTAAAAACCGATTTGGTCGATTCACCAATTTCAACTATCATTATTTGATTTATAGGGTTCAATCGAACTTAATTCATGATTTGTTTTCGATTCGACTGATCGATCTGATTTTAAAAATGATAAATAAACAGGGTCCAAATATATTTCATATTCCATATCTCATTCTATGAGCTTTATGATCACTGGCAATGATTATTCAACCTTACAAAAATTTCCATATTAATAAATAATAACAACAATACTCCCAAAAAATAAATTATTAAAAAGAAAAGTGACACGTGGTGCTGACACCCTCGATCCCCGCCTTGAGTCAAGCGGATGTTAGGAAATCGTAGGTGGACCCTCCAACCAACACCAGGACACGTCATCTCTACTTGTCACCACGTAAGCTCCGATTTTGCATTTTTCCTTTGCAAGTCAACATGGAAATAGATGTTTAATTAAAAATTACGTTGGATTCAAGTTTGACTTGTTAAATACCAACGAAAAACTTCACATTGAATTTATCCTTTTTCATGTGGATGAAGATTAGATAATCAAGGCGCAATGCATGTATTCTTTTTTGTTTTGTTTGTTTTGTTTGTTTTTTGCCTCTCTTTTGAAAACAAATTAATTTATGAAATTAATTAAATTAATAAATAATTAGAGCAACTCAACTAGACAAATACTATTGAGTTGCTCAAAATTCTAAGCCACATTAGCAATATATTTTTAAAAGACACATTAATTAATTGAAAATTTTCAATTGAAATTTCACTACTCGGATGAGCCTCCATAAAGGTTCGAATTGGTTTAACTTAAGGACATGAAGTTGTCGAATTATTAGCCATATTAGCTCTTAATCATTTTCAATAACTATGTATTTTTTAAGATAATATAATCACATACATAATCCAGAAATTTGATTAAAATTAATATAAATCTCATGAAATAGAGCTTATTTTAAAATGCTCTTATACCATAATTAGATATATAGGTAGTCGATTAGGGGCTATGTTTTACAGGGAAAAAGAGAGTTTAATGTGTATTAAGTAATATCTAATTTTATCTATTAAATAGTAAAACGAGTAGATTTTTAATCCTATATCAGTTAACATTTTAGCCACACTATAACTGTATTTATATAGTAAGCCAGTAAATTTCATATATATATACACACACATCTATAGAATTGTAATAATAAGTGAATAAAAAATTATATATATATATATATATTATATATATATATATATATATATATATATATATTATATATATATAAAATTAATTAATTAACAAATAAGGAAAGGAGGAGTTAGGTAATGAAATAAGGAAAATGATACTCTTACATATCATTATACTTATCTTTCTCCAGAACGACAACAGCAAAAGCGTTTTGGCAAAAAAAAATTATAATGGGTTTTAATAACCCACGTTACCAAACACCATGTTTTTCAATTAAAACCCATCCTGTCGTCTTCACTAGGGATCACTTCGTCTTCACTAGGGATCAGCTTCTGTCTTCGCACTTCAGCAGTTCGCACTTCAGCTTTTGTCTAACACTTCGCCGCCTGTCGACAGCACTTCGTCGGAGCAAAGCCACCACAGAAATCGTAGTTGGCAGGAATCAAACAAAGTCGTATCCAGCACAGAGTTCCTTGCTTCAGCACTTCAGCTTTTGTCTTCACCAGTAATCCACATTCATCTCCAGTAATCCACTGTTTAATCTCCGGTAATCCACATTCATCTCCAGTAATCCACTGTTTAATCTCCAGTAATCGACTATTGAAATTTCGTGATTCTTATTTCCAGAACGACAATGATTTTGGATTGTATTAATTGCATATATAGCTCCTGAAATCACTCATAATAACTTTGTTTGATATTGTGTGCTACTAATAGTATTGTGGAATATATGTGGAACTGTGTTTAATTATGGGTTTAATTCTGGCCATTTTTTATTTTGGGACAACAACAACAATAATTTTGAAACTGAGTTTAATTTGGGGTTTTTCCTTTATGGTTCTATTTGGCCATTTTTTATTTGGTTTTCAATTCAATTTGGATAACTGTGAAACATTATGTGTGTTTTTATTTTTGTTTTTGATACAGGTTTCAATAATATGGAAGACGATACGGGAGTAGATAGTCACGTTAATGAAATTGATGATAATCATGATGATGATCCGAAGATAGATATGGTTTTTGATAATGCGAATGAGATGTTTAATTACTATAAAGAATATGGTAAACGGAAGGGCTTTCCCGTACTGCGTAGAAGTAGTAAAAAAGGTGGTGATGGGAATGTTAGATATGTGACATTTGCTTGTGGAAGAAGTGGCTTTTCAAAAACGATATCAAGTAATATTTTAAGGCCTCAACCTAATTCAAAAATAGGTTGTAATGCTAAAATATGTGGATGTGTAGATGAAGTTGGAAAATGGAGGGTTCGAACTATAGTTCTCGAACACAACCATGAATTAGTATCTCCATCGAAGTCGAAGTATTTTAGATGTAACCGTAGCATCAACGTACATGCAAAAAGGAAACTTGAGATAAATGATAGAGCTGGAATAAGAGTTGCTCAAAGTAGCAATTCTCTTGTAATTGAAGCTGGTGGTCATGAAAATGTTACATTCACAGCAAGAGACTGTAGAAATCATGTTGACAAACAAAGAAGATTACGGCTTGGTGAGGGAGATGCAGTTGCTTTACAAAACTACTTGATGAAAATGCAAGCAGAAGACGATAGATTTTTCTTTAGCTTCAACTTGGATGATGAAGGTCGATTAAAAAATGTTTTTTGGGCTGATCCAAGAAGTAGGGCTGCCTACAAATCTTTTGGTGATGTTGTTACATTTGACACCACATATCTAACAAATAAGTATGACATGCCATTCGCCCCATTTGTGGGAGTTAATCATCATGGTCATTCTATATTGTTAGGATGTGGATTGATATCACATGAGGACACTGAGACTTTTACATGGTTATTTACCACATGGTTATCTTGTATGTCTAATGCTGCACCTATTGGAATCATTACTGACCAAGACAAGGCAATGAAAAAGGCGATTGAGATTGTTTTTCCTACAACTCGACATCGGTGGTGTTTGTGGCATATACTGAAGAAAGTTCCTGAAAAATTAGGAGGTTTTACGGAATACCACGCAATAACTAATTTACTACATTCCGCTGTTTATGATTCTCAGTGTGTTGCCCAATTTGAGGAAACTTGGCATTATATGATTGTTCAGTATGATTTGAGCGGTAATGAATGGCTAACTGGGTTATATCAGGACAGACATCATTGGGTTCCATGTTTTCTAAAGAATAGCTTTTGGGCAGGCATGTCAACCACTCAACGTTCTGAAAGTATGAATGCCTTCTTTGATGGGTATGTTAACTCAAAAACAACATTGAAACAATTTGTTGAGCAGTTTAACCATGCTTTGACGAGTAAAGTTGAAAAAGAAGTAAGAGAAGATATGAAGTCACTTTCACAGCAACTTCCTTGTGTAACAGAATACAAGATGGAGCATCAAATACAAGAAGTTTATACCATTTCAAAGTTCAAAGAATTTCAGCAAGAATTAATTAGAAAGATGTATTGCGAAGTTGTCAATTCGGTGGGATCAGAACATGTAGTAAGAGAAGATGTGAAAGTTGGTGAGGGGAAAAAAAGAACTTTCTTTAAAGTTAACTTTGAAAAAGAAAAAGGAGAAATTATTGTAGTTGCTCCAGGTTTCAGTTTAGAGGAATCGTCTGCAGACATGCCATTACAACCATGATACGTAATGACGTAGAAGTATTGCCAGAAAAATATATCCTCGAACGATGGCGAAAAGACATTCGGCGATGTCATAGTAGGGTCAAAATTAGCTATGATATATGGAGTTCTACAGATGAACAAGTAAGATATGATAAAATATGTGCTACGTTCGCTAAGGTTGCAGATATGGTTGCAGGAGATATTGAACGTTCTAATTATGTTTTAAATTGGATTGATATTCTGTCGAAAGATTTAGGAAAACAAACTTTTGGTTTTGAAAAAAGTTGTTGCAACACTGTTGGGAGTTCAGATACTGTAGTTGAAAGCATTCGTGATCCACTAATTACTCGTGGTAAAGGTCGTCCTCGCACTCGAAGGTTACAGTCAATAAAATTTAAGAAACAAAGAAAAAGAAAAGATCGGGTATGTATGAGATTACTGTAATTTTGTCTCAGTGAGATGTGTTTAGTAAAGTAACTGATATCTTATTTAAATTTGCATGCAGATTGAACATGTTCCTGCAACAGCACCGTATGTTCCTATCATTGCAGCAGACGTTAATGAGGTATGTTTCTAGTTTTAAAAATTTGAAATTGACAGGACACTTCTAATTCTATTTTATGTTGTATATAATCGTGTAATTCTATTTACAGGATACTTCTGTCATGCCTGAAACAGTTGGAGATGCTGATTCATTTGAAGGATTTCAGCAATTACTACTCCAATATAAATGTTAATTCATTTGGAGGATTTATATGTATCCACATTATGTTAAAATTTGGATTTGGATTAAAACAATTACTACTGCAGTGTTTTGAAATACAGTTTATATGAATCCACATTTGTCAATTCAGCAGACTTTATATATTATGTTTGTTTGTTAATTCAATTGTTAGTTTGGATGCTTTGTTTGTTAATTCAATTGTTTGTTTGGATGCCATAACGAGTGGTTTTGTTGAAAGTATGCTCAATCTCATGTGGAGGTATGCTGAAAGTATGCTCAAAGTATGCTCAATAAAAACTTCTTCTATAAAATAACATATTATACATTGTCGAGATTTGTCCTTATGTAAAATAACATATTATCAAAATGATACATAGTAATAGACAAATAATTATTTCTGCTGCATATTTATGAATAAGACTAATCTCTCGATTTCGCATTTCATCCCTCATGAGACAAATCTCTTGGTTCAACTTCTGAATCTCGTCTATTACAATATGAATATTACTGTCGTTGTTTTTTTGATCTTCCGTCCATTGATCATCGTCATCCCAGTCAAAGGCTAGACAATCCTTGCATTTCCAAAATTTTCGATTTGGATTACGTGATGTGTTAGAAGTCCATAACTTTTGGTATCCCTTAGGGCATTTGCGGCAACGTCGCAGTTCCACTGAAGATGCACTTGTGCTAGATGACATTACGATCAAAAATCAACTGCAAAATACATAACAATAAATATATTATAAACAAGTTAGAAACACATTCCAGAAATGCCTTAATCAACATCTACAAGTTATAACTTTTTGTGTGAATGACATATATATATTCTGTTAACTGCATGAAACTGAACACTGAAACTAAACAATCAACAATTGACTAACTGGAGGATCCTAGATTATAATGAAACAAAATTGATATTTCTGAAAAGTGATATTTCTAATTTGAGAGGAGAGGGATATCCTCCTGCAGTGAGGTAAAACCCATAACAACTTAGTAACAATAATTATCAGTCATAATGCCAAAGAAGACTACTATAATTATGAATCAAGAACTTGACGAAGTTTAATTCAAACAGACATACAGGATACCACCTTCAGTGCAAACAAATCCCACTGGAAAGCATACAGGATACCACCTTAATAAATCTACATACATACAAGTTAAGAACAATAGACTTCAACCATAATAAACATTATTATTATAGAAAGACTTGATTTCACCTCATCTATTACAAGTGGGCACCAATTGAGCCAATACTACAAGACCACAAAGGCACAAACCCCCGATCCTAACTCCTGAGAAGGTAGAGGACACAACATGCATGCCTTTTGTACTGTAAGCATCATGATTAACTTGTACTCACTAAAAGATTTCCACTCCAAACATAGTGATGATATTAAAAGTAACTAAG
Source organism: Zanthoxylum bungeanum (assembly GCA_019454045.1). Classification (NCBI taxonomy): domain Eukaryota; kingdom Viridiplantae; phylum Streptophyta; class Magnoliopsida; order Sapindales; family Rutaceae; genus Zanthoxylum; species Zanthoxylum bungeanum. The sequence continues at coordinate 9,862 of SKCR01036265.1, forward strand.
ATAAGTAAGCCCCATGTTGCTATTTATTCAACTGCAAACTAAAAATCTTAAAAAAAAAAAAAAATGAACCAACAGGATTTGCAGCAATTAGTTGCTCGCCAACGGCCTTGACAGTATCAATTACAATTCATACATTGATATAAATTATTGATTGAATAAAATCCCACAAGCTATGATTCCCATGTTAAATGCCAGATCCCAATGAAAAAATTCATCAAATTCAGTCAATTATCAGAAATTAAGCACGAGATTTCTTAAAACATTTGGGGATCCAAGTTCAAACGAAACCCTAAAGAATGAATAGTTGACTCACGTGCTACAGATGACGATTTATGTGGTGGCTTTGCTCCGACGAAGTGCTGTAGACAGACGGCGAAGTGCTAGATTTCCGCGAACTCTGTGCTGGATACGACGACGACGAATCCGGCCAACGACGATTTCTGTGCTTTTCAATTTAACCAGATGCAGCAGACAGACGGCGAGTTGCTGGAGCAATGTTGTGGTGGACAAAGTGAACCACCAACACAGTTAACCTCCGTGCCCCAGACGACGATTCCCTGCTGGAGATGAAGATTTGGTGATGAATTTTTGGAGAGCACGGTGGATCCCTGGTGAAGACAGAAGATGAAGTGCGAAGTGCTGAAGCAAGGATGGTTTTAATTGAAAAGTAGGGCGTTTGGTAACGTGGATTATTAAAACCCAGAATAATTTTTTTTTGCCAAAACACATTTACTGTTGTCGTTCGGGATAAAGTTAAGTATCATGGTATGTAAGAGTATCATTGCTCCATAATGAGGAAAGAAGAGCAAGTATTGATTGGGTGGGCGTGGGGCTAATGTTGTTGAGTAGATAGTTAGCGATGATGAAAACACGGAACGGAAGTTAATGTCGGTTAACGACAGTTAGCCACGTAAGTGACACGTGCTTTTCCCATCCATGTGACCGTTGACAGTTCTTTTGTACGGCCTCCTCCGTCCCTACATTTCCTTTCTTCTTGCCGACAACTTACTTTTCGCTTTTTCCAATCAATTTTAATGTTTATTTTTTATTTTTATTATTTTTATTATTTTTTTAAGCTTTGCTTGTGTTTCTCAAAAAAAAAAAAAACAAAAACAAAAAAAAACAATTTGCGAGGGATCTGTTGCAGTTGCTTAAATCATGTTTGTTGAGGGAAGCCAAAAATCGTCTCTCATATGCTTATAGTGGACAAATGTAAAGAGATAAATGGAGTTTGTTAAGCAAATGATGCTTAATTTGTATTCATTAGTATGTTGTATATTTATAATAGTTACAGATTACCAAGATAAAGCTAATTTAGCGAACATATATCTAATCTTTCACATGAAGTTAATCTACAAGGGTTATCTATATCCATTAAATAGGATAAGTTATCAATTATCCTTGACATCCCCCCGTAAGATGGAGGTCGGTATAACACAAATTTTGTTCCGAAATGCTGCGATGCGGGCACTCGTGGGAGGTTTTGTGAGGGCATCTGCTAGTTGGTCAGCGGAGTAAACATGACATGGTCAGCGGAGTAAACATGACAGGCCATATTGTCACCAGATTGTACTTTTTATCAGATGAAGTGACAATCAATGGCTATATATTCCACGCGAGAGTGAAGACCGAATAAGCACAAAGATAGGTGGCTCCAATGTTGTCACCATAAATGGGTGGTATATTGCCAATAAGTATCCCAATTTCAATCAATAATGAACGAATCCAGGTTAGTCCAGATATCGTGGAAGCAATGAAGCGCTATTTAGCTTCAGTGGAGGAGCGGACAACATAGTTCTGTTTCTGAAGCTACAGGAAATGGCATCAGCACCATTGAAGACAACATAAGTGGTTGTAGAGGTACATACAACATGATCTTCGGCCCAGTCTGAATATGTGTAAGCATGCAGTCATAGTGGACTATTACCGTTGATAAATAAGCCATAGTGAGTAGATCATTTGAGATAGCGGAGAACTCGTTTAACAGCTATCCAGTGCGCATTTGTTTGCTTCTTGGATAACTGACTTAATTTTCCAACAACAAATGTGAAATCTGGTCTTGCAAGTGAGAGGTATTGTAAGCTTCCAACAATAAAGTGGTACATCGTTAGATCTAGTAAGGTCATGCCTTCAGTAATGGTTGGAACTTGTGTTGAAGATATTGGAGAAAAGATTGGGTTGGCATCCTGCATCTTTGTTTTCACAAACAAGTCAGTAATATACTTGCTAAGTAAGAATCATGTCAGTGGGGTATGGAAGCATGTCAATACCCAAGAAATATGATAATGAACCAGCTGCGATGGTTCTTCATCGAAGGCTTGACTTGTCCATTTATCGGTAGTTCCAAGCTTTCCACATGCGGTGTTGATCTGAAGCGAGAGACTCCGTCAAGATAGTTGATACATTCCAGAATGTCATCATCTAATTCTTTATTATTCATGTTGGTGATGCATGCGTCAAGTTTGTCTGTGGAAAGTTGTATTGTATATGTGTTCTGGATGATACTATCTAGTACGTCAAGTTTAAAGCTCCCCCTCCCTTTCGTCATTTGGAAATTTCATGGTCTTGAACACATTGAACTTTACTTCTTGATCTTGCACCCTCATGGTCAGTTCACTTTTTTGTACATCAATGATAGTTAGACTTGTAGCTAAGAATGGTCTTCCAAGGATAATGGGTACGTCTCTATCTTCCTCCATGTCCAGAACAATGAAATCTTCTGGGAATATGAATTTATCTACTTTGACCAGTACATCTTCAACTACCCCTCTCGGAAATGTGAGTGATCTGTCAGCAAGTTGCAGAGTGACTGAGGTGGGCTTTGCTTCTCCGAACTGCAGTTTCCTGTAAATAGACAAAGACATCAAGTTAATACTAGCACCCAAACCACACAAATCCTTACCGAAGTAATGTTCTCTTATGGTACAAGGGATGATGAAACTGTCAGGATCCTTCAACTTTGCCGGAGCTTCCTCTGAATGATGGCGTTGTATTCTTCTGTCAATGCTACTATCTCATAATCTCCCAATCTTCGCTTTCGTGATAAAATATCTTTAATGAATTTGACATGTTTGCCCCAACGCTTCTGGAAATGGAATGTTGATGTGCTGTTTTTTTCAAAATTTCCAAGAATTGAGCAAATTGCTTGTCCAGCTTATTTCTCTGAAGAAGCTACGAAAAAGGTGGTGGTGGAGTTAATTCTGTTGGACAATTATGACTCATAGCGTCACTATTTGTAAAAGACATTTTGGTTTTTGTACAAATTAACTATGTGACAATGGAAATTGTATTTTATCATTTCAAAATTAGATTACTTTAATATATAAATGATAAAAGTCCTTATGATTAGTTCCAGATTATAAGATATGAGACAGTATCAATCTATAATGATTTAATCATTAAATATCCCTAGTCGTAGTATTATCGAGACTGGACATCGATAATGCGGAATAGACTAGTATTGCACTTGTGCGTGTTATGGAAGCATAACAACATACTTCTCATAGATTTAAGTATTTGATACTTATGCAAGTGTGATATGAGGTTGTGTTATGGATACTCTTGTTCTTTATATTTATTTTACATTGAGGACAATGCAAATTTTAAGTTTGGGGGTGTGTGTATACTGTTTACTTGCTATTTAGTTGTTTAAATTTATTAAAAAAAATTTGTTTCAGTCTTTGATAGTAAAGCATAAATTATATGATAATATTGTTTGTTTATGAGTGAAATTTTAGAACGATAAGTGCCCGATTTACTTTTATCTGATGCCTTGAATAATTGATCTATGTTGGACTCGTAAGCACTTAAAAATAGGTTTTTAGCAGTGAAAACTTAAGTGGTTGACAATGTGACTAGTTGAAAAAATTACATGTCGATGAATGACCGTTTGTTTAGATATATATCTTGATTTGCTAGTGTTATGAAGTATGGAATGTCTCTAAAGAAAGAAAATAAACCACCTATAACCGATAAGCGTGAAGCTACCCATGGGCGAGTATTAGGACCACCATGAGGAGAAATGCTACCTTAAAGGGTATGTGAGTTGAAAAAATGTGCAAAAAGAGAAGAAGAAAGAGACAATAAAAGAAAAGAAAAATCATATTATACTGAGCACAAAATAAAGTAATTACAGAGTTTAATTGAGATATCTAGGTTGGTCTGACTCGTCGATTCTAATTTTTAAACGAAATCATTGAGTTAGCTTACTTAGGAATCAAGCTGTGAATGAACCTTTACACACACACACTGTGAGTCTAGCTTAGATAATTTATTCAAGAATTGGATTCGAGTTGCAATTGCGTACTTTGAAGGTTCTCTAGTTTCATTTATAAGCTTTCTTTGAGGAAAATATGTGCAACTATCGGGACTATCTTTTAATTGTTTATATATATATATATATATATATATATATATATATTGTGTGTGAATGACGTTTGTGGGTATCGTCGCTTTGTAAGCCCTCACGAGACTATAACTCGTCCACTAGGGCCGCCTAGGGGTTTAAAGGCTTGTTGCATATGCTAAATGCAATCGTGATCCCTACGAAAGTGGCTTAGTTAATTTAGTTATTTTTAATTATTTATTTGAATTTAGTTTTAATTTTATCTTTTGCTCGGGACTAGCAAAACCTTAAGTTTGGGGGTGTTTGATAAGTGTGGTTTATACCCACTTATTACGACATTTTTAGCTTATTGTTTTGTTATATTTCAAGATATTTAAATGTTATTTATAGTTTATTTTGTGTTTTATTTGTAGGAGCATTAATACATGGATCTGAGAATAATTGCACGTGTTTTGGGATCATACAAGAGCACATGACACACGCAAGAATAAATTCAGCACTCGCACCACAATTCCCAACTCTAATGGCGCCAAGGCGCCATAATTTAATTACTAATAGGCGCCATGGCGCCAGTTGAATCAATAAAGCAAGTGTGGGGCCGAATGAAGAGAAAGACAAAGAAATAAAGCCACCAACGTTGACCAAAAGAAAGCAAAAAGGAAAAGGGGAGCTTTGACCAAAAAGTGAGCACAGGAAACAAAAGAAGTAAGCAACGTGGGCCCCTGGAGTGAGAAGTAAACAAATACAAAACACAAGGATCAGGGGCGCAGCTCGAAATAGTCCAAGAGCCACGGCGCCAATTTCCCATATAAATTCCAGAGGCTCAAGCGATGCGGCGCCTCACTAACAGAGCCATGGCGCCCACAACCTAGCAGAGTGTCAATACATTTTCCCGAGGATTCAGCCCCCCGGCGCCCACTTACAAGATGCAGCAATCCGGAGAAAACCTACACGTTCCAGGATTCAATTTTTAGGGTTTTTAAAGATTCCTAATGCTACCCAAAGACTCCCAGCCTCCACTATAAATATAACGGTTCGTCCAACACTCAAGGGGAGACTAATACACTGCACAAAACACGAAATTACATATTTTTAGAGATCCAAGGAGAGGATTGAAGAGCGACAAGAGGAGACAAAGGCTGTAATATCTGGAGATGAAGAGATTCAATTCAGGTTTTATCTTCTTATTTCTTTCTTAAAACTCTAATGATTTCCATTAGATTCGTGGCTTGATTATTTATTGTTTTATCTTTTGTCATGAATTTACTCCTTAATTTTGGAGAATGATTGTAATCGATGCTTGAACCTTGTAATTGATTATTAATTTTGTGATGAAGTTTTGTTGATTTATTTATATTCTTTTGAGTTTAATGCTTTATGTTGTTGGCCATAAATATGATGATGAATGTTTAGAATCTATCACTCGATAGAGGGGATTTTGAATAGATCTAGAGAATATGACCTACGGTTTTATAGAATTCGAGAGAATCTGTAGTCCTTTGAAGTCGTTAACAAAGAATCACAAAGCGTAATGAGTTATTAACTATTGGATTTTTATAGAGATATCGAAGTCTGTAGTTAATGATATTTTCACTCGGCACTCGAGAGAGAGAGTTGATAATTTCGGAGTTTTGACTTATAAACAATATAACTGAACATGGATTAATTGATATGACAAATACATATGTGACAGCTAGGTGAAATCAGGATCCAGAATCTCTATCGTATTAGTTCCTCCTATTTTATTATTTTTATATTTATTTATTTATTAAAAATCTTTATTATTTGTCGTCTAAATAAAGTTAGGATTATCAATTGTAGTACTTAGTGCGAGTTAACACAATCCTTGTGGGTTCGACACTCTTAACTCATATTCATACTAAAACTTGACACCGTACACTTGCGGTACGATATAAATATAACACGACAAGTTTTGGCGCCGTTGCCGGGATTGTTTGTTTAATTCACATTAATACTACTACCAAGTAATCTTAGCTTTAATTTAGAATTTTATTTTTATTTTTATTTTTATTTTGGTTTTATTCTTATTTTCTTTATTTCCTTTATTTTTGTCTTAAGTTTTATTTTTGTTTTTATTCTTATTTCTTATTTTATTTTTATTTTTATTTATTTTATATTTTTTGTATGAGGTGAGTTTGAAAAGAAGTAATGGCAGATCCTGTTGGTGCACTGATAGCTCAAGTATCGTCCCTCACGACTCGCCGAATGTGCAGTCCAGAATTTCCAATTGAGAGAAAATCTACATATCCTGAAGGACCATCTATGGATAAATCATCACAGTCTGCCAAGCTATCTTTTTCATGTCATAAGAACCGGTGGATACCAATGAAGAAAACAATGCGATTACCCGGTTCACTACTTTTAAGCTACCATGACCACCATTTGGGTGGTTGCGTCTGGCTGAAGACATTAAACTTAGCGCTAGCGGGGAGGCAACCCTGCATTTTTTATTATTATTATTTCTTTACTTTTAATTTTAATTTTATTTTATTGTGTGCTATTTATTAATTTGCATGATATTTATGCAGGTAGCACGAGACACACAACGCCGCGCAACCAAATTCTAACCAGCAAGAGTCTGATCAACTCCATGCACGGTAGTGTTGTTCCTTACTCTTGTTCTTTATATTTATTTTACATTGAGGACAATGCAAATTTTAAGTTTGGGGGTGTGTGTATACTGTTTACTTGCTATTTAGTTGTTTAAATTTATTAAAAAAAATTTGTTTCAGTCTTTGATAGTAAAGCATAAATTATATGATAATATTGTTTGTTTATGAGTGAAATTTTAGAAACGATAAGTGCCCGATTTACTTTTATCTGATGCCTTGAATAATTGATCTATGTTGGACTCGTAAGCACTTAAAAATAGGTTTTTAGCAGTGAAAACTTAAGTGGTTGACAATGTGACTAGTTGAAAAAATTACATGTCGATGAATGACCGTTTGCTTAGATATCTATCTTGATTTGCTAGTGTTATGAAGTATGGAATGTCTCTAAAGAAAGAAAATAAACCACCTATAACCGATAAGCGTGAAGCTACCCATGGGCGAGTATTAGGACCACCATGAGGAGAAATGCTACCTTAAGGGTATGTGAGTTGAAAAAATGTGCAAAAAGAGAAGAAGAAAGAGACAAGAAAAGAAAAGAAAAATCATACCATACTGAGCACAAAATAAAGTAATTACAGAGTTTAATTGAGATATCTAGGTTGGTCTCACTCGTCGATTCTAATTTTTAAACGAAATCATTGAGTTAGCTTACTTAGGAATCAAGCTGTGAATGAACCTTTACACACACACACTGTGAGTCTAGCTTAGATAATTTATTCAAGAATTTGGATTCGAGTTGCAATTGCGTACTTTGAAGGTTCTCTAGTTTCATTTATAAGCTTTCTTTGAGGAAAATATGTGCAACTATCGGGACTATCTTTTATTATTGTTTATATATATATATATATACATATATATATATATTTTTTGCATGATTGTGTGTGAATGACGTTTGTGGGTATCGTCGCTGTAAGCCCTCACGAGACTATAACTCGTCCACTAGGGCCGCCTAGGGGTTTAAAGGCTTGTTGCATATGCTAAATGCAATCGTGATCCCTACGAAAGTGGCTTAGTTAATTTAGTTATTTTTAATTATTTATTTGAATTTAGTTTTAATTTTATCTTTTGCTCGGGACTAGCAAAACCTTAAGTTTGGGGGTGTTTGATAAGTGTGGTTTATACCCACTTATTACGACATTTTTAGCTTATTGTTTTGTTATATTTCAAGATATTTAAATGTTATTTATAGTTTATTTTGTGTTTTATTTGTAGGAGCATTAATACATGGATCTGAGAATAATTGCACGTGTTTTGGGATCATACAAGAGCACATGACACAACGCAGGAATAAATTCAGCACTCGCACCACAATTCCCAACTCTAATGGCGCCAAGGCGCCATAATTTAATTACTAATAGGCGCCATGGCGCCAGTTGAATCAATAAAGCAAGTGTGGGGCCGAATGAAGAGAAAGACACAAAGAAATAAAGCCACCAACGTTGACCAAAAGAAAGCAAAAAGGAAAAGGGAGCTTTGACCAAAAAGTGAGCACAGGAAAAAAAGAAGTAAGCAACGTGGGCCCCTGGAGTGAGAAGTAAACAAATACAAAACACAAAGGATCAGGGGCGCAGCTCGAAATAGTCCAAGAGCAACGGCGCCAATTTCCCATATAAATTCCAGAGGCTCAAGCGATGCGGCGCCTCACTAACAGAGCCATGGCGCCCACAACCTAGCAGTGTCAATACATTTTCTCGAGGATTCAGCGCCCCGGCGCCCACTTACAAGCTGCAGCAATCCGGGAGAAAACCTACACGTTCCAGGATTCAATTTTTAGGGTTTTTAAAGATTCCTAATGCTACCCAAAGACTCCCAGCCTCCACTATAAATATAACGGTTCGTCCAACACTCAAGGGGAGGCTAATACACTGCACAAAACACGAAATTACATATTTTTAGAGATCCAAGGAGAGGATTGAAGAGCGACAAGAGGAGACAAAGACTGTAATATCCGGAGAGGAAGAGATTCAATTCAGGTTTTATCTTTTTATTTCTTTCTTAAAACTCTAATGATTTCCATTAGATTCGTGGCTTGATTATTTATTTTTTATCTTTTGTCATGAATTTACTCCTTAATTTTGGAGAGAATGATTGTAATCGATGCTTGAACCTTGTAATTGATTATTAATTTTGTGATGAAGTTTTGTTGATTTATTTATATTCTTTTGAGTTTAATGCTTTATGTTTGTTGGCCATAAATATGATGATGAATGTTTAGAATCTATCACTCGATAGAGGGGATTTTGAATAGATCTAGAGAATATGACCTAGGGTTTTATAGAATTCGAGAGAATCTGTAGTCCTTTGAAGTCGTTAACATAAAATCACAAAGCGTAATGAGTTATTAACTATTGGATTTTTATAGAGATATCGAAGTCTGTAGTTAATGATATTTTCACTCGGAACTCGAGAGAGGGAGTGGATAATTTCGGAGTCTTGACTTATAAACAATATAACTGAACATGGATTAATTGATATGACAAATACATATGTGACAGCTAGGTGAAATCAGGATCTAGAATCTCTATCGTATTAGTTCCTCCTATTTTATTATTTTTATATTTATTTATTTATTAAAAATCTTTATTATTTGTCGTCTAAATAAAGTTAGGATTATCAATTGTAGTACTTAGTGCGAGTTAACGCAATCCCTGTGGGTTCGACACTCTTAACTCATATTCATACTAAAACTTGACACCGTACACTTACGGTACGATATAAATATAACACGACAAGTTTTTGTGGTTCCGTTGCCGGGAAATCACCAAAGGTTTCATACAGAGGTGGTAGGGAAATCATTCCCAAGAGCTTGGAATCAACATCAAAGCTTAGAACTTGGATTTCAAATTGAAAGAAGAGTTTTTGGAGACTTCAAGAGGCCAAAAGTTTTTGTGATCAACACTTCCAAAATCTGTTCAATGTAAGTATGTTTCCGTCATACTTCATTAAGTATTCACATGATTTCTTGCTTAAATGATCTTGGAAACACTTAGAAACCCAACAATGGTATCATGGCCTATTTGAACATGAAAAATGATTATGGTTAATATACTAAAATTTGGGTAAATTTGATTTGAGCATGTTTTTTTCAAATTGTTGTTTGAGTATGCTTGTATGTTGATAACTTAGAGTTATACATGATCAAATTGATGAAAAAAATAATTGGATTAATTTTCCCCAATTGGATGTGTTGGCCGAATGTATATGTTGCCCTAAGGTCATGGTGATTTTTATTTTAAGACCATTGGATGTGTTTAAAGGCATATGATATATTGATTTGTGATTCAATTGGATTGAAAACGGAATCAGATATAAAATCTCTAATTTCCATGAGCCTTATGGCATGAAATGAGATGATTTTGTTTCAATAATGTTGGACATATATTGATGATGAATAAGCATGATTAATTATTTAGATTAGTATTTTAGAAGTGTTAATTTAAATAATTAATCATGGTTAAACACTTTAATTAATTAAATTGTGATTTTGGAAAATTAGAATTTAATTAGTTGAGCTTAATTTAGAATTTGGCTTAATTGTTGTATTTGGGCCTAATGGGCTTGGTTGGGCCAAGTTGGTTTAGGACAATTGGATTGGATCCAAATTGGGCCTAAACCATTCCATTAAGTTCAAATATAACAAATGGGCCTTTTAATGTTTAATTGGGCCTAATGGGCCGAAATTAGTTTATTGACAATAGGGTGATTCCTTAATTGGGTTTTGGTATTTGGGTTTGACCCATATTGACCAAAGTCCATGCCTTAAGAAATTAATTGAAAGCTCATTGGACTTTAATTAAATGACATTGGATGTTAATTGGGCTTTAAGACCCATTTAGATTAGATTTGGAATCTAAGTCGTAAAGGCGTATTAAAAAGTGTAGTTATTTAATTTGGAATTAATATAGAATAGTATTGAATACAAATTAAATTAGATTAAATTGTAGTTCGATATAATTCAAGAATTTGTACTTTGAGTACGTATTCTTAAACGAGTTGGATTCGTGCAAATCAAATCGTTGTTTGAACATTGGATGATCACTTTATTCAAAGATTAGTTACTTGGATTAGATTGATTGAATCACATGCTTTGTGTGAATGCATGGATTATGTTTTGAATGAATAATGTATATCAGATGGATATTAGAAGGGAAATGGTAATTTTGGAAATTGTTGTAAATTTAGAATTTATTAAATTGGACCTGCGTGTCCAGTCTTATCTCTCGATTCTTTGTAATTATCTTCTTACCTAATTCCCCTCAATGTAAATGAGGTTTCTTTCATTGTATTATGTAATTGGGTAGAAGTTAGAATAGTGCTAGCAGGGGAGATGAAATGAGGAAATAGAGTGATTTGTTCTAAGAATAATTTGTGAGATATCCATCCGCATATTATTAATAATTTATTTACCACGCCTTATTATTCTTTGGAATGCATGTTTAAGGGTGTATGATGAGACCTATTCAAAGATAATAAATTGGTTTCCAATTTACGCAAAAAACCCTCAACAAATATTAGCGTTTTCCTTCTATTGAGTGATTATTACTCAAGATCCAAGATTGGCACTGGTTTGTTGGCCAAAGTCAAGACATTTGTCTATCGCAGATGTGTTTGAATCATGAAGGTTGTGTTCTATATCGTATGTCTTGTCCAAGTTGTGATTTGTTGGCCAAAGTCAAGATCACCTCTTGTCCATCGACATCGATTATGAAGCTTTCCAAAGTCAATGGGTTCCGCTTAACTGGAATCATTAAGCTTATTGTGCCAAAGCCACGGCTTAGTTGATTCAGAGGAAAAAGGTTAGGAAAAATATTGGATATATTGGCATATATATTGTATATATGTTTCGGACTTGGAGGTCCACCTATCGGATCTAGGAATTGGATGAGATCCAATTGATATTAGAGATCTACCTAGTTAAATATTATAAGCTTGTTAGCCAAAGTCAAGGTTGTATGTTATTTAACGGGATCCTAGCCCACTAGGAAACTGGGTTTCCTGAGTACTCAACAGAGGGTTAGAGGCTCGCCGAAAAATAGTGGGAGGCCAGTATTGAATATGCAATTTCGTTCAAATACTTGGCTTTACGAGCTTTCAAATTTTTTTGTCAATTATATTTATTAATTGGACTAATATTTTATTATTTTTCTTGTAACAGTTAGACTGTACCCATACATCGTTAATTGGATAGTTTGACTATTGCAATTACGATAACAAGAAAGTTAAGCATTAGAGATATTATCATTGGCGACAATGTCTTAATGTCACAAACTTTCAAGACTGTGATATGAATCTCAGGATTGTCCTCAGATCCGAGAAGTTGCTCTACAATATAGAGAGACCTCTTGGGCCTAAGCCCCGACCTGAGCAGTTGCTTGAGCTAGAGCTTTGGAAGACTCATAACGATGATAACTCGACTGCTCAATCGGTAATGCTTGCTGCTATGACTCAACAATTCCGTCGTCAGAACAAGGGATTGGATCCCTATGAGATGATGGCGAAGTTGCATGAACTTCACCGATCTAATCTTAGATCGCAAAGATATGAGTTGCAGAAGAAGCTCTTTCGCGCTCGCATGTCAGAGGGTACATCTGTTTAGCACCATGTGTCACAGATGATTGCTGACATTGAGCAGCTGAAACAGATTGGCATTGTCTTCAAGGCTGAGACTTTTATAGATTTGATCTTACAGTCTCTCCCCGACGCTTGGAGTGGGTTCATCATGAACTACAATATAATGAAACAATACCAAACTCTTGGAGAGTTGATGTCCACTCTGTGAGAAGCAGAAAAAGAGCTCAAAAATGGCAAGAAGCGGAAGGCGTACTTCACTTCAATATCTCAGACTCCGAAGGCTTGGCCCAAGGCGACTGGAAGTGTAAAGAAGAAGAAGAAAAAGAAGGACAAGTCCAAATTGTCAAAACCTTCTAGGAAGGGTAAGGACAAATCCCAAGATGTATGTCTGCAGTGTCGCAAGCGGGGTCACTGGAAGCTTGACTGCAGCGAGTACAAGGCACACATGAAGGAAATAAAAGCGGGCACGACACCGGCTTCAGGTATGTTTGTTATAGAAATAAACATGTCTACTACTAATTTTAAAAATTGGATTTTTTTATTCTGGTTGTGGTACTCATATATGTACTGATGTGCAGGATCTGCAGATTAGCATGAGACTGGCTTCGGGGGAGATTGATCTACGCGTTGGAAATGGGACACGAGTCGTCGTTTTGGCCGTTGGTACTTTTGTTTTGGAACTGCCCTCGGGGCATGTACTTAAACTATCAGAATGTTATTATGTACCTAGTTTGACTAGGAATATTATTTATGTATCTATGTTAGCCCAATGTGGGTACACTTTTGTATTTAGAAACACTAGGTGTTTTATGTATAAAAATGATATGGAAATTTTCACTGCTGATGTAAATAATGGTCTTTATATTTTGAATATTTATTAATCTCAAACATATAATGTAACAAAAAAAGGCTTAAAGTAAGTAACAAAGATGAAACTTACATGTGGCATTGTCGTCTGGGACACATAAACAAGACATGTATATCCACACTTTCAAAGAGTGAGTACTTGGACGGATTTGATCCAAATTCATATGACGTCTGCGAATCTTGTTTATTAGGCAAAATGCTTAAAACACCTTTTAGCGGAAAGGGTGCACGTGCCACCGAATTGTTAGCCCTCGTTCATAGTGACGTATGTGGGCCCATTTCTAGCCAAGCTAGAGGTGGATATGAATACTTCTTAACCTTTACGGACGATGCATCACGTTATGATTATGTGTATCTTATGAGACACAAGTCGGAAACCTTTGAGAAATTCAAAGAGTTTCGACACGAAGAAGAAAAACACACCGACAAAAATATTAAGACATTACGGTCGGACCGTGGTGGCGAATACTTAAGCAATGAGTTTCTTGATTACTTCACATTGGACTCCTCCAAGAACACCGCAATTAAACGGTGTGTCCGAACGGAGAAACCGAACTTTGTTAGACATGGTAAGGTCTATGATGAGTCGCACAGAGCTATCTATTTCCTTTGGGGGATATGCATTGAATAATGCAATACTTATTTTGAATAAGTTTACGTCAAAGTCTGTTCAACAGACTCGGTATGAGATATGGATAGGAAAGAAACCGAGTTTCTCATTCCTGAAGATTTGGGGTCGCTAGGGATACGTCAAACGTTTGGAAGATACCAAACTTGAACCCAAATCGGATAAATACCTATATATAGGATATCCTAGGGAAACCAAAGGATATTAATTTATCACCCACAATAGAACGAAGTATTCGTTGCTCAACATGTGGTTTTCCGTGAGAATGAATTCCTAAATGCAGTGATGAGTGGGAGGAAAGTAGAACTCGATGAAAATCAGAACTCGATGAAAATCAGAGTGATACGGTTCCTGGCATAGAATCCTTAACTAAACATAAACAGTCCATCATGGATGAAACTGTACCACAATATTCGAATATACAAGAATCACGTAGGTTGGAGAGAGTCAGAAAACAACCTGAGAGGTATGGGTTTCTGATCTCACCTCATGTGGATATCAATCTTATTGAGGATAACGAACCGACTACGTATGAGGAAGTGATACAAGATATCGATTCCGCTTTATGGCAAAAAGCCATGAAGTCCGAAATAGATTCCATATACACCAACTAAGTTTGGATACTGGTTGATGCACCAGAAGGCGTAAAGCCTATTGGTTACAAATAGGTCTTCAAGAAGAAGACCGACATAGATGGCAACGTACAAACGTACAAAGCTAGACTTATAGTGAAAGGGTATTGTCATTGACCTGGTGTCGATCACGATGAAACTTTTTCGCCCGTTTCCATGATTATATCCATTAGGATTATTTCGACTATGAAATATGGCAGATGGACGTCAAAACAGCTTTCCTTAACGGAAACCTTTTAGAGGATGTTTATATGCAACAGTCTGACGGTTTTGTCGTACCAAGACTTGCAAACAAGGTTTATAAGTTAAATCGATCTATTTATGAATTGAAGCAAGCATCGCGTTCTTGGAATCAACATTTTGATGAGATCATATTGAATATGATTTCGTTCAAAACGAGGATGATCTTTGTGTATATAAGAATGTTAGTGGGAGCACTGACATTCATTGTCCTTTACGTTGATACATTCCAAAATCTCATCATCTAATTCTTGTTAGTTATGTTGGTGATGCATGCGTCAAGTTTATTAGTGGAAAGTTGCTTTGCATCTGTGTTTTGGATGATACTATCTAGTACGTCAAGTCTAAACATTCCTCTTCCCTTTCGTCATTTGGAAATTTCATTGCCTTGAACATATTGAAATTTACTTCTTGATCATGCACCCTCATGGATAGTTCACCTTTTTATACATCAATGATAGTTCGACTTGTAGCCAAGAATGATCTCCCAAGGATGATGGGTACACCTCTGTCTTCCTCAATGTCCAGGACAATGAAGTCTGCAGGGAATATGAATTTGTTCACTTTGACCATTACATCTTCCACTACCCCTCTCGGAAATGTGAGTGATCCGTCAGCAAGTTGTAGAGTTACTGAGGTGTGTTTTGCTTCTCCAAGCTAGAGTTTCCTGTAAATAGATCAAAGACATCAAGTTAGTACTAGCACCCAAATCACACAATCCTTACCGAAGTAATGTTTTCCTATGGTACAATGGATGATGAAACTGCCATGATCCTTCAACTTTGAGGAGAGATTCCTCTGAATGACGGTGCTACATTCTTTTATCAATGTTACCGTCTCGTAATCTCCCAATCGTCACTTTCGTGACAGAATATATTTCATGAATTTGACATAGCTGGGTATTTGCTCAAACGCTTCTGCAAATGGAATGTTGATGTGTAACTTCTTAAAAATTTCCACTAATCGAGCAAATTCCTTGTCCAACTTGTTTTTCTAAATATGTTGCAGAAAAGGTGGTGGTGGAGTTAATTCTTCAAATTCATTTTCTTTTGACTCTCCACTCCTGTTTTTGGATCTGTTTCGTAGCTCTCCTTCCTCGTCGTGACTTCTGCATTCAGTGCTGCAATATTTTTGTTAATTATAGTGACGCTCTTCAAGGTGATAGCTTGGCATTGTTCATTTCCTTTGGTCATTGGATTTAGCTTTGTGTCGCTATGAAAGGTACCTTACTGTTTAAAGCTATGAGCATTGGTTAGTTGTCCCAATTGATTCTCCAGTCTGTTCAAGGATGTTGCTTTATTTTGAAATATAGCATTGTATGATGCTGCTTGTGCTTGAAACAAAGCGTCATAATTGGCTTCTTGTTTTTCATATCTGCAAGCAGATCTCCTATTCCTGGCTTATTTTCATACATCTGTCCTTTATTTTGCTGTTGGAATCTAGGTGGTGGATTGTTCATTTCAATTGGTACCTGCTCGGTAGTGTTGCTCCATGCAAAGTTGGGGTGATTCCTCCATCCTAGGTTATATGTATTGGAGTATGGATTGTTTTCTTGTTTGTTTAAGTTGATGACGTAGTTCATCGACTCATCATGTAGGTATTGAGATTCTGCCACTGATCCTCCTTTATATGGTGCACTTGTAGATCCATTAACTTGCATGCTAAGAGTTTTTAAGCATTTGCAGATTTGATCCAGTTTGGCATTTACAAATATGTTGACTCGTATTTTATGGATTCTTGCTACTCGATGAACCATATTCCTCTCCATTGGCCACATTGAGTTGTTGTTGGTCATTTCCTCTATTAAGTCTGAGGCCTGATCTTCTCCTTTTGCCATTAACGCTCATCTAGCCGCAACATCTATTGTGGTTCTCATCAGTCCAGGAAGCCAATTGTAGTATGTTTGGACTTGCAGCCACTTTGCAATCTAATGGTGAGGACATTTTTGGAGCAATTCTTTATATCTTTCCCATGTTTCACAGAGGGATTTTGAGTCGTGCTGCACAAAGGATGTAATGTCATTTCTCAACTTTGTTGTTTTGGCTAGGGGTAAGTATTTTGCAAAGACTTGGAGGTAAGATTGTTCCAAGTGGTTATGGAACTTACTGGTAGTGAATGAAGCCAAGTCTTAGCTCCGTCTTTCAAGGAATAAGGGAATACTGTTGGGGTTTTAGGAGGCAATTCGGGTAAGAGCAGAGGAATATTTTTCTAATTTCAATAAATTTTCTTGGGTAATTAAAATAAACTAATTTATCTTAATTACTCAATACTCAAAAACTAATTTTTTTACCCAAAAATTCGATTTTTCAGTAATTATCATTTTGCCCAAAACTTTATATTTTTATCATTTTAGTCTAAATTGACAAATATAATTCTAATAGAATCCAAATCAATCCCAAATTGATTTATACATATCTAATACATGAAATATAATTTGCAACTCAAAGAAACCGATTTTCTAGAAATTACCGAATGGTCCTCATCTTTTCAAGAATTTACAATTTGGTCTTTTTTTTGTTCAAAACATGTCAAGATCAAATCCAAAAATTTCCAAATTTAATATAAATCATTTATACATCAAATCTCATCACATATATGAAAAGCCTCAAATTTGGTGAAGGTTAAAAACCCTAATTTTATAATTTCACAATTAACAAAATTAACACCAAATTAATTAAATTCAATATTTTAATTCAATTCCCACAACACCAAACAAGCCTCACCATCATGAAACATCTCAAGAACAATTATAGGTCATTCATGAGCAGCTAAATAACTCTAGAATGGCAAATAACCATCGAATGGCAAAAGAATACAAATAAACTAGTTTACATGCATTTTTTAAACATACACATGCTTCTATCTTTCATCCAAGTTCCCAATCATCAAAAACACATCCATAAAAGAGTAGAGAACAAACTAAGCTACACATTATGGAGGCTGATTTCGGTCGAGGTCCACAATCAAGAAAGTGAGCTGAGGGGCACGAACGAACCTGCAAAATAAGAGTAGAGCGAAATAGGAGGTTATTGCCCATCGGTGTGGTGGAAGCCGTAGGCACTCCGACGCTCAAGTTAGCCTAATAATGAATGAATTCCATATGTGAGGGCTAAGGTCTATGGAATACCTCAACCACAGATTTGTTAGTCGTGAGGGCGGTTTATTGGAGTTATCTCTGACGATAGGAATAGTTTTTCTTCGATCCCCTTGTTATTGTTTCGTCTTCTTATTTTATAGGTTTCCTGACACGGGGTCCCTATTCTGCCCGTTGGAGTCCCCCTCAATGATCGTTTAATTTAGGTGATTTATGCCTGATAACTGACGATCGTACTTCTCCCTCGAAACCGTTAACTTCATGATGGTATTTATGAGTTTGGATTCTCTTCTTGATTTTCGTAACTGGTGTCCGTTTGGCTCTCTTTATGTTAACGAGCTTGGGCCCGCGAGGGGGCCCGTGGATCTATTAATGAGCTCCTAATTCAGTGGTTGACATTGTGATAAATGATGATTTTATCCCTGAGTCTAATTTTCACCCGTACAGTTTGTCCCATACTCTCTAAGTCTGGAAGTCCCAGACTTGGGGATTACCTTTGAGTCTGTCGAATGAATCAAGATATGGATAATTATTTCACCGATGGCATTGGTCTTGAGCTTAATCCACATGACGTCTCGTCATACAATCGGGAGGAGGAAGAATTCAGGTCCTCTTCCGCTTTTGACAGTAGCCCAGGAGGTGTCCTTGGTTTGTTTGAAACTGTCGAAGGCTTTTGGGTAATAACTTTGATCGACATGTCGTATAATATGGGGGGAAACTCATATCTTTAGAGGTATGTCCCATGTCGACCTAACCAGATGATGTTTTTAGGAGTAATCTCATTCGACTTGTCGTATGAGGAGAGTGAATTTCATGATCTTTATTTGGTCGACTGTAAAATATGGTGGTTCTGGAGTTATCACACTCCACTTGTCGTATGAGACGAGTGAGTTCCAAGGTTTCTATGACTCGACATGAGTCATCAGGGGGATGTCCCCGGTCGACTGAACCAGATTGTGGTTCAGGAGCAATCACACTCGACATGTCGTATAAGACGAGTGTATTCCATGATTTTTATGACTCGACATGAGTCATCTGGGGGACGTCCCCGGTCGAATAAACCAGATTGTGGTTCAAGAGTAATCACACTCGACATGTCGTATGAGACGAGTGTATTCCATGATTTTTTTGACTCGACATGAGTCATCTGGGGGACATCCCTGGTCGACTGAACCAGATTGTGGTTCAGGAGTAATCAAACTCGATATGTCGTATGAGACGAGTGTATTCCATGATTTTTGTGACTCGACATGAGTCATCTGGGGGACGTCCCCGATCGACTGAACCTGATTATGGTTCAAGAGTAATCACACTCGACATGTCGTATGAGACGAGTGTATCCATGATTTTTTTGACTCGACATGAGTCATCTGGGGGATGTCTCCGGTCGACTGAACCTGATTATGGTTCAGGAGTAATCCCAGACGACATGTCGTATGAGACGAGTGTATTCCATGATTTTTGTGAATCGATATGAGTCATCTGGGGGATGTCCCCGATCGACTGAACCTGATTGTGGTTCAGGAGTAATCACACTCGACATGTCATATGAGACGAGTGTATTCCATGATTTTTGTGACTCGACATGAGTCATCTGGGGGACGTCCCAGGTCGACTGAACCTGATTGTGGCTCAGGAGTAATCACACTCGACATGTCGTATGAGACGAGTGTATCCCATGATTTTTGTGACTCGATATGAGTCATCTGGGGGACGTCCCCGGTCGACTGAACCTGATTGTGGTTCAGGAGTAATCACACTCGACATGTCGTATGAGACGAGTGTATTCCATGATTTTTGTGACTCGACATGAGTCATCTGGGGGATGTCCCCGGTCGATTGAACTTGATTATGGTTAATGAGTAATCACACTCGACATGTCGTTGAGACTATTGATTTCCTAAAATGTCATGTTGAGATGTTGTTAGTATGGTACCTATATTTTATTAGGTGTTAAGTTGAAAGGCGAGTAGATAGTGATTTTTAAAATGTCGAATCAACCTCTGACTCGATGAGCACAATATATGTTTTTATGATTCCTGATGTTGTCGTGTCAAACGAGGAGGACATAGATGAAATTTTATGGTGAGTGCACAACATCTGAGGTTGTAGTTCTTTTCTCCATTCAACGATACCCGAAAGAAGGATTCTGGATTTTCCACGTGTCAACAGATGCAGTAAAACCTAATGCGAATAATGAGGCGTTCATTTGGCCGGAATTTTGGCGCCAAATCTTTAGGTAGCGTGTATAAAGGTGCTTTGGGTGCTTCATTTCACCTAATTCAGAAGTCGAGTAAGGAGTACTCTCAAGTGTTTCAAGGAATTCTTCAAAATCTTCTTCTTGTTC
The DNA here is from genome assembly GCA_019454045.1 of Zanthoxylum bungeanum. Lineage (NCBI taxonomy): Eukaryota > Viridiplantae > Streptophyta > Magnoliopsida > Sapindales > Rutaceae > Zanthoxylum > Zanthoxylum bungeanum. The sequence continues at coordinate 30,219 of SKCR01036265.1, forward strand.
TTCATTTCTTTAAACATTTATGGTGAATATTCTAGCTGCCTTAGGTGAATTAGGTTGTTTGATCTCTAGGTTTGTGTGATTTGTTTTAAATTTGTGTTTGTGGGTTTTTGATCTTTATGAGGTTGGTTACTAGGGAGTTTAGTTATTTTTATGCTTGTCGTTTGGAAGATGTCGAGTGGAGAATCTTTAGGCAGCTTAGGTGCCAAGATTGATAGTTATGTCGAGTCGTCAATTGAAACCAATGAATCATCAAGTGAGACCAAAGAGGATATAGAGTACAAAGATTGGTCGTACCAGGAGTTGATCGAGGGTGGCGTGGTTACATTGGCTAGGTCTTCTCAAGAAACCCCTACTGACGCTATACCATTAAGGTCTTTGCCCGCAATTAGGGAGCGGAGTGAATTTCCATGTACGAGTGAACCTACTAACTTACTATCAAAAAATCCTGCAAGTCGAGTGACTGGGAAAGTGTTGAGGGAACTCAATTGAATGTATAGGTTTCCTAATTCGGGTGCCTTCGTCGAATGAAAGAATCGATTACAAGGTTCCTGGGTAGATGGGATTCTATGTACGTCCATTTTTTTTATAGGGCTGAGGTTTCCTATTCCGAGAATGGTTTGGGAGATTTTGGATCATTTCGGAGTTGCTCCTTCACAGCTGATGCCGAATGCGTGGAGGATTTTATTGTCGATTGAATGTTTGTCCTTCGAATTGGGGGTATTTTTTAAGGTAAAGGATATTTTAGAGACGTATTATCTGAAGGAGCATTTGAATGAGAAAGGAAGATATACACTGATCCTTCGTCAAAGAAAGACGCATTTAGTTACTGGATGGCTGACTAATGATAGGGGAAATTGGCAGTCTAACTATTTCTTTGCAAAGGGTGAGGGTATATTTGGATCGACCGGGGCTGGTCGGATCCCAAAATTTTGGTGTTTATCGAGTGAGTAAGGTACTTTCGCTTAATTTCAACCTTAGAGTCATATTTGTGTCTTTGAATAACCATGCTCTTATTGTTGCAGATCCTCTACGAAACAAGTCATTCATCAGGACTGCACGTACAATCTCTAACACCAAAGCCATTGTGTCCCTGTCGGCCGAAAAAAGGGACAGTAAATCTATTTTAACAGAAAAGAGGTTAAGGTTGACTCCGTTGTGGAAGGAAATCTATCATCGAGAAGAAGGTAAGGTTCTGGCCTTATGTAACGACGTTTTGTCCGTGATAAATAATAGTTGGTCTTGTCAAAAGTTATATGGAGGATATAGATATCGGGAGCCTTTAAAACCCGAAGAATTTTTATGCGCAGAGGAAATGATGACTGGGCCATTCACCGTAGCTTCACTCGATGAAATGAAGAGCCGGAAGAAGTCAATGAAGCTGAAGAAAAATGAGCTAGAGGCTGAAAAAGAGGCTGGGCCTCAACAAAGAGAAGTTGTTTCAAATGAGGGTGCCGTAGAGAAAGTGAAGTGACTGCAACGATTTCTGCGGGGAAGAAAATGAAGTCTGTCGCAGAAGTGGAGGTGGAAGAGGACTCTGATAACCTTATCTTAAAGGTTCCACGAGAGTCGACTGTAATATCTGATCCTTCAAGTATCGACTCATTCGTGGAAGGAATTCTTCTTTAAGGGGATGAAGTTAGGTTGGCACAAATTGGCCCGGTGGAGGCCATGAAGAAAGCCATCGCATTAAATTATCAAGTGAGTAGAGCAACCTTTTTTTTTTTATCGAATGATGATCTTACTCGACTTCATCAGGCACTGGAATGCAGTCTATCTATGCGAAAAAATGTGGAGTCCAATCAAAGGAGGATCAAGGAGCTGGAGAAATCATTGTCAGTGGTGAGGAAGGAGTCATCAGAGATGAATTCTGAGCTGATCGTTTCTCAAAGGAAGGAAGAGTACTTGAGAAAGAACTGAAGGAAGTTAAAGCTGCTTTACAGTTGGAGAAAGAAACGGCTGAGCTGACAATCGACAGCTACAAAGAAGGTTTCGAGAATATGAAGAAAAAAAAAAAATTACTGTTAGAGCAAATTGAGGACATCGCCATCGACTTCATGATGAGAAACAGATGTGATTTAATGAGGGAATTCTTAGTTGGAAACACGTAGATTGGAAGCCTGAGAAGTAGATTAGAGAATATGAGAGGCGTGAGGCCGGTATTTCTTATTCGACGGAGGATGATGGTGAAGAAAAAAAGGGTTGGAGGTCGAGTCGAAGAAGGATAAGGTGGAACCAGATGCGCTTGCTGTTGCTAAAACGGAAGAGGTCGAAAGAGATTTAGGGGGAGAAGAAGTCATTTCGGAAGCTGTCGACACCCAAGATGATGTACCTGCCAGTCTTCCTACGGCTACCGATGAAGCACCAGACAATGTCTAAGAAGTTTCAGGGTCTAAAATTAACTTTGAAATTTTGTATGAAGTTTGAATTAGTGGTTTAACATGAGGGTGGGAAACCTCAACTGAACAATCGAATTTTGTATGTGTCAAATGTCGACTGGTATTTTATTGAACAATCTTTTATTGCAATTTGTCGAACGACTTCTACAGATTTCTTTTATTTCATTCTTAAAAATACTAACGGAAAATGTAATTGCAAATAAACAAACCTCAAACATAAGTGTTACCGGTTGAATCGCTTAAGATGCACCGCGTTCCAACTGTTGCGTATGAGAGTCCCTTCCATATTCTGTAGCTTGTAGGCCCATTTCCCGACAACTTTCGTGTGGAGGTAAGGGCCTTCCCAATTTGGACCCAACTTCTCGTCTCCAATTTCCTTGGTATTCTGGAACACTCTCCGTATGACCCAATCTCCAGCCTTGAAAGTCCTAATCCTGATGTTTTTGTTGAAGGATCTGGCCATCCTTTGATGATAAGCGGCCAGTCGAATGGAAGCTCTGTCTCTTGTCTCTTCAATCGTGTCGAGATTAAAATTCATAAGTCGTTGATTGTTTTCCTCGTTGAGCCACTGGTAGCGTGTTTAAGGGATGACTTCTTCAGTTGGAATGACTGCTTCTGTTCCAAATGTTAACGCGAAAGGATTCTCGCCTGTCGAAGACCTCACCGTTGTCCTGTATGACCATAACACCCCTGGTAGTTCATCCGCCTTTTGTCTTCTCCAACCTCTTCTTCAAGGTGTTCATGATTGTCTTGTTGGCCAATTCGGCCTGACCGTTTGCTTGTGGAAAGCGTGGTGTCGAAAAGTTCAACTTTATGCCCCAGTTCCTGCAAAAGTTTTGAAAGTGATGGCTGATGAATTGAGAGCCATTGTCCGTCACAATTTCTCTTGGTATGCCGAAACGACAAATGATGTTTTTTCATACGAATGTTTGAGCTTCTTTGTCGCGTATTCTGGCGAATGCTTCGGCTTCTATCCACTTTGAGTAATAATCTGTCAAAACAAGCATGTAGACTCGTTGGCCAAGCGCGGTTGGGAGTTTCCCTACTATATCCATTCCCCATTTCATAAAAGGCCTTGGAGATATAATGGGATTTAGTCTCTCTGGTGGAAGATGAGAAACTGGTGAAAATCTCTGGCATTTGTCACACTTTTTAGCGAATTCTGTGGAGTCAATTCTCATTATCGGCCAATAATACCCAGACGAATGAGCTCAAAGAGCCAGGCTCCTGCCACAAGAATGGTTCCCACACTCTTCTTCATGCAACTCTGTTAACACATTCCGCGCTTCGTCGTGAGTTAGGCACTTCAAATAAGGTCCTGAGAAAGATCTTTTTAGCAGCTGTCCGTCGACCACAACAAACCTTGCAGACTGTCTCTGGATTTTTCTGGCTTGCACTTTGTCGTCGGGAAGCAAGCCTGTTTGTAAATAATCGACTATAGGTTCATCCAGGTGTCGACCGAATCGACAGCTGCAACAACTGTTTCTTCTTTCAAAATTACCGGCCAACACAAATATACTACAGGAATTGTTCGTGGTTTGTTCCCCTCCATCGTCGATCCGAGAGTCGCCAGTGCATCTACCTGAGAATTTTCGTTTCTTGGGACTTGGGTAATGGAAAATTTCTCAAATGTCGACCGTATGTCGTTTACCTTTTGTAAGTAAGATGCCATCGCTTGTCCTCTGGCATGATAAGTTCCTTTGATCTGGTTGACTATCAATTGAGAGTCGGATTTCACTTCTATTTCACTAGCCCCCAGTTCTTTAGCTAATAATAACTCCGCGTTCAATGCCTCGTACTCTGCTTCATTGTTGGTAACTCTAAAACCGTATTTTATTGTCTGTTGCAAAGTGTCACCTGTCGGGGTAGTTATCATGACTCCAAGACCGCAGCCTTTCTTATTGCTGGATCCGTCGACTGCTAACTTTCAAGGTATTGTCGGCTGAATTGTGTTGACCTCAGTTTTAGCCGCTGCAAGGAGATCGGGGGTGAAGTCGGCCACAAAATCTGCCAGTGCTTGTGATTTGATGACGATCCTAGGCTGGTAAGTTATGTCGTGTTCCCCACGTTCAATTGCCCAATTCATCAATCTTCCTGACAATTCTAGTTTATGGAGTATGCTTTTTAAAGGATACGTCGTGTATACCGTGATCGGGTGTCATTGAAAGTAAGGTCTTAGTTTTCGCGCGGCTGTGACAAGGCGAAAACCAATTTCTCCATCAACGGGTAGCGTGATTATGCTCCCAACAATGCTTTGCTTACGTAGTGGACTGGTTGCTGAGTTTCCAACTCTTCTCTCACTAAAACTCCGCTAACCCCGTGCTCTGAAACTCCCAAATAGAGGTAGAGTCGCTCATTTTCGTGTGGTTTCGACAATAAGGGAGGTGTAGTGAGGTACCATTTGAGTCCTTCGAGTGCTTCCTTACAAGCAGGAGTCCATTCAAAGCTATTTGCCTCCCTCAAAGTTGAAAAGAACTAAAAACTCTTATCTGTTGATTTGGAGATGAACCCGTTTAACGCGGCGATCCTCCCGGTCAGTTGCATGACATCCTTCGGGATGGAAGGAGATGGAATGTTGAGGATTGATATAATCTGGTCTGGATTAGCTTCTATTCCCCTTCGAGTGACAACATACCCCAAGAAATTTCCTGAGGCTACACCAAACGCACATATAGTATGATTCAGTTTCATCCCATACCTGTCCATGATGTCGAAGGCTTCTTCCAGATGAGTACGGTGTTGCTCCGATTTGATGGACTTCACCAGCATGTCGTCTATGTAAACCTCCATCGTCTTCCCAATCTGATCGTCGAACATCTTGTTGACCAATCTTTGGTATATTGCTCCCGCATTTTTTAAACCGAACGGTATGACTTTGTAACAAAAATCCCTCGGTTTGTGACAAAGGCTGTCTTTTCTTGATCGTCTGGATGCATGACAATCTGGTTGTAGCCTGAATACGCATCCATGAAGCTTAATAACTCATGCCCCGCTGTTGCGTCGACCATTGAATCTATATGTGGCAGAGGGAACGAGTCATTTGGACAAGATTTGTTCAAATCCATAAAGTCGATGCAGACTCTCTATTTTCCATTCTTTTTTTTCACAACAACGACATTCGCAAGCTATTCCGGACATTGTACTTCTTTAACCGCTCCGTTCTGCAATAACTTCTGAATCTTCTCGTCAATGATTCGGTTCCTTTCTGGGGTGAATTTTCGTCTTTTCTGTCTAACCGGGGTGTGGTCCGGATCCACATGCAATTCGTGAGTAATGAGCTGCGGATCAATTCCAGTCATATCTTTGTGAGACCATTCAAAACTATCGTGTCGCCTCTTTAACAATTCAATTAGGTCGGCTCTTTGTTTGGGATCTAAGTCAGCTCCAACTAATGCCTTGTGATCTGTGAACTGAGAGTGGATCTGGACCTCATCAAGCTTCTCTATATTTGGTAGAGTCAGTTCCGGAACGTGAAGTCCAATCTGTAATTGCTATGCTGACTGGGTTTTCACCTTCAAAGTCGTCTGGTTGCAGCTTCTTGACACTAATCTATCACTTTTAATTTCTTGAACTCCTCATTTGGTAGGGAATTTTATTACCTGATGGTAAGTAGACGACACAGCCCTCATGTCATGAATCCAAGGTCTATCCATGATCAGATTGTAGGCTGAATGGCTGTCTAAGACCAGAAAAGGGGTCATTCTGTTGACTCCGGCTACGTAGACTATGAGTGATATTTCCCCCATGGTGAATTTTTGCTCTCCGCTAAACCCAATCAGTATTGTCGTCCACCGATTTACTTTATCCAGCTCGACCCCCATGTCAGCAAGGGCACTTGCGAAAATTATATTTGCTGAAGAGCCTGTATCGATCAGTACCCGTTTGATCATAAAGTTGGCCACCTGCAAGGAAATAACTAAAGCATCATGGTGGGGATTTAAATGGCGTGAATCCTCATCGTCTGGAAACTCTATTATCGAATCCGTGAAGACTTTTTCCACAGACATTGATGTATGAAAAGTATTATTTGCCAGGGCCCTTGAATGTCATTTAACCGCCGAATATGTTGCTCCACTGATGGCCGATCCTCCTGAAATGACATAAACGGTGTTATTTATTGGGGTGGTGGGGTTGGAATTTCTCATTGACTGTCTCTCCCGTCCCTTCGCGCCAATGTTGCTTTCCCTTTGTCAGTGAGCAAATCCCTCAGGAAACCCTTGTTTAATAGCTCCAGAACCTCTAATCTCAAAGCCACACATTCCGTTGTCGTATGGCCATAGTCCCTGTAGAACTCACACCACTTTCTAGTGTCTTTTTTTTATCGAATTGTCCCTGGAGGGTGGAGGCCACTTTACCTCATTCCCCATCTTTTTAAGCACATAGACCAGTTCCACGGGAGAAATCGTAAAGTTGTAGTCTGGTAGCCTAGGTTTGCTTGTTGGCAGCTCCTCCCTACTTTTGTATGGCCTTTGTCGTCTGTCAATACTTCTGTAGAAAGGTCTTCGTTCTCCTCTTGGTTGGTTCCTCCCTTCCTTGTGAGAGTGGATATTCATATAGTGTCGCCTGGGAGCAGCAGTCCTTCGGTCCACTCACGCATTCGTAACATCTTCCCTTCTTTTATTTCTTTTATCTTATTCCTACCTTATTTATACTTGAGCCCGTGCCATGACTTGGTCCATAGTGTAACACCGGAACTTAGTCAATTTCTTATAGAGCCCACTGTCATAAAGTAGTCTGTTCCTGAAGGCTTCGACTGCTGTAGGCTGGTGGAGATCCGGGACATTAATTCTCTCCCGGTTAAACCGGGCCACATAGCTCCGTAATGACTCTCCCCTTCTCTGCTGTATCGAATTAAGGTCGTCTGAAGTCTTTTCTAATTTGCATGAACTTGTAAAGTGTTGCACGAACTTGTCAGCTAGCTCTTGGTAGGACTCAATTGATCTGTAGGGTAGGTTAATGAACCAAGTAAGGGCAGGTCCCGCCAGAGTCTCCCCAAAGCATCTACACATTCCAGCTTCCCACTGACTTGGGGACAAGCCTGTTGACATCATCTTATACTTGTAGTATATTATGTGCTCGTCTGGATCACCAGATCCATCATATGGCTTCATTTCGGGTGGGCTGAATTTCCGAGGAAAATCAACAGCAATAATTAACTCCACAAACGGGGTACCAGAAATTACTCCGGCCCTACTTTTCCTAACTGGTAGCCTTACCCCTGGTAGTCTTGACATTATTACTTCCTTGAATTCAGTCATTTCTCTTCTAATAGAGGTAGCGATGATAGAGTTTGGCTCTTGCGAAGTAGACTGATGATTGTTATTTGGCCCATCCGTCATGGGCGGGATTGTTGGATTGCTTCGGTCGTCTGGATTACTGATTTGGCCTTGAGAATTATGATGGGGATTGGATGATAACTGCTCCATCTTTTTCTTTAGTCGTTATGTTCATTGCTTGAGGCCATTTCTGACTGTTTTGTTGAAATCCGCTTGTTAGCCCCACGGTGGGCACCAAATTATGGAGGCTGATTTCGGTCGAGGTCCACAATCAAGAAAATGAGCTGAGGGGCACGAACGAACCTGCAAAACAAGAGTAGAGCGAAAGAGAAGGTTATTGCCCACCGGTGTGGTGGAAGCCGTAGGCACTCCGACGCTCAAGTTAGCCTAATAATGAATGAATTCCAGATGTGAGGGTTAAGGTCTATGGAATACCTCAACCATAGATTTGTTAGCCGTGAGGGCGGTTTATTAGAGTTATCTCTTGACGATAGGAATAGTTTTTCTTCGATCCCCTTGTTATTATTTCGTCTTCTTATTTTATAGGTTTCCTGACACGGGGTCCCTATTCTGCCCATTGGAGTCCCCCTCAATGATCATTTAATTCAGGTGATTTATGCCTGATAACTGACGATCTTACTTCTCCCTCGAAACTGTTAACTTCATGATGGTATTTATGAGTTTGGATTCTCTTCTTGATTTCCGTAACTGGTGTCCGTTTGGCTCTCTTTATGTTAACGAGCCTGGGCCCGTGGACTGCTAATGAGCTCCTGATTCAGTGGTTGACCTTGTGATAAATGACGATTTTATCCCTGGGCCTAATTTTGGCCCGTACACACATGTTGAAGCCTAGTATATTAGAAATATTTTTCATGTAGGAAAAAGTAAGAAAAACTTGTTAAAATACTTGATCTTCCAAGCTTTTCTTCATTTTCTCTCCTTTTTTCTCTCAAATCTTCTTTTGTATATGTTTTTATGGTTCTTGAGTAACAAAAAATGAAAAAATGACTTATATATTTATTCTCAAAAGCCATGAAAATATAGGAAAAAAATTGGCCAAGAGTTTTCAATTTTATTTCAAAAAAATGGAAAATGATTTAATAAATATTTGTGGTGTAAAACAATTAATCAAATTAATGTATATCACAAACCATCAAATTAAATCATGCCATTTAAAACCAATCAAAATTGGCCATAAAAACCAATGAAATAAAGTCATTTAGCTTACTTAATAAAGTAAACTAGATATTTAATATTTAATTAATTTAATTATTTAATATTTAAATAATCAAATAATTACATACAAATATCTCAAATATATGTATTATATTTACATTAAATAATCAAAATATATATATTAATAATAAATGTCAAATATCACAATGCGACATTTAATAAATGACCGAAAGATCTCAAAACCAGGTATCTTCGTTTAACCGTTAAACACTTATAAATAATCAGTATTATTTATAAAAGTTTCTCTAATGCCCTACGAGTATATCTCATTAGTGAGACTCTCTAGGTTCAGGTATATCCGTCACGAAATCTAATTTTGTGTCCATAATCTGTCCACTCGTAAATTATGACGAGCAAGAATAAAACCTTTGAACCATACAGTTCGTTACAGATATCTGAATTATCCCAAAGATATATATATAAACATCAAATCTCTATGGGTATAATTCCGTCGACGATTCTATTAGAAATCACTTAAATAACACTTAGAACTAATTTCTACAGTGTACTACGGGCCTCTGGATTTAACAGATTGCTAATTCCATAAATGATACATATGCTCTGTACACAGAACTGGCGGATCCTACCTTGATTCGCATAGGATACCTGAGGATCAGTTCACACTTAACGAACAGACGGAGGTCTTATCTAAATAGATCGATGACGTGACTGTCATTAAAGTGTGGAGGATACCTCATATATCCACAGTGGTATCTAAAGTTTAAGGATCACTATGCTCACTCAACCCGAGAAGATTCTTATTGATGTTGGTGTACCATCTATTAAGAATCTTCGGCGAGTCGTTCAGTGTTTGTTCGATATAAACACATACGTGTCTATATGAGTCTCCCGAGACTCATGGTTCATTGAGAAACCATTAGACTCTAACATTCCAATATACGACAGGTATCGGTCTCAACAGTTTTACTTACTGATCAATTTATTGTAAACCTTAACCACGAACAGTTAAAGAATAATATTGTTATGATACTGCTCAATGTCAGTTGCGACGCTTTTTCAACTGTATCGTAATCAATCACTCTATGGTCATTTACGTCTTTACCATATAATAAAAGAATTTATATTAGCGAAACTGTTTATTTTATTCATTAATAAATATATACAAGAGTATTTACAGAGAAATACATAAGATTGGCGCTCAGAGCACCAATCTTAACAAAATCTCTCACTTTCTCTAGTGCCAATATCGATTGTATCTAATATCCATCGACTCCACATGCTTATCAAATAACTTTGGAGGTATGGCCTTCTTGAGCGGGTCTACTACATTATCTTCACTAGGAACTTTACACACAACAATGTCACATAGCGACATAATCTCTCGAATGATGTGGTACTTTCGTTCCACATGCTTCGATTTTTGATGCGCCCTCGGTTCATTTGCTTGTGCAATGGCACCAGTACTATCACAATATAATGGAATCAGATTCTCGATATTTGGGATAACTTCCAGTTCTGTGATAAACTTCTTAAGCCAAACAGCTTCTTTTGCAGCATCAAAAACAGCAATATATTCCGCCTCTGTGGTGGAATCAGATGTGGACCCTTGTTTGGAACTTTTTTAACAAACTACACATCCGTTAAGGTTAAATACGAATCCTGATGTAGACTTTCTATCATCGGGATTCGATTGGAAATCAGAATCCGTATACCCATTAACCTACAGTTCATTTCCTTCTTAAATGATAAACTTATCTTAATACCTTTAAGATACTTCAGGATATGTTTAACGGTCATCCAATGGTCATTTCCTGTATTGGACTGATATCTACTGGTTACACTAACTGTGTAGCTAATATCAGGCCTCGTATATAACATGACATATATAATACTACCCAAACATAAAGCATAAGGCTGATTAGACATTCCAATCTTCTCATATTCTGTTTGTGGACAAATCTTCTTCGAAAGATGAATGCCATGTCTGAACGATATATTTGCTGTCTTACAGTTAATAAAGTTGTACCATTTTAAGATCTTATTTATGTACATTGATTGAGACAGCCCAATAAGCTTTCTTTCTCTATCCTTATAGAGCTTTATACCCAAGCTATAAGAAGCTTCATACCCAAGCTATAAGAAGCTTCACTCAGGTCTTTCATGGAGAAATTCTTGCAGAGGTAAGCTTTGACGCCTTGCATCATTCCTATATCATTCTCAATGATTAGGATGTCATCAACATAGAGAACCAAAAATAATATCATACTCCCACTTGCCTTCTGATACATGATGATTCTTCCGTATTCTTGAGAAAATCAGACAATATAATAATATCGTCGAATTGAAGATTACAATTTCGCGAAGCTTGCTTAAGTCCATAAATATACTTCTTAAGCTTACAAACCATGCCTGAGGTTTCGCTGGACAGAAAATCCTCTGGCCGTTCGATATAGATCTCTTTATCAAGAAACTCATTTAGAAAAGTCGTTTTGACATCCATTTATCAAATCTCATAATCATTATAAGCAGCAATAGACAATAAAATCCTTATAGACTTTAGCATCGCAACTGGCGAAAAAATTTCACCGTAGTTGACACTAGGTCGCTGCATGTAACCTTTAGTTACCAGTCAGGCCTTAAAGGTTTCAACCTTGCCCACGCTTCCTCTTGTAAACCCATTTACTACCGATAGGAACAATTCATCCAGGAAGTGGAACCAAGTCCCAAACTAGATTCTGATGCATAAAGTCTAACTCTGATTTCATGACCTCTTGCCATTTCACGGAGTCGATATCCAACATCGCGTCTCTATAGGTATAAGTGTCAGTCTCTTCGACTAAGAGAATATCTATACTCTTTTCTTGTATCAAATACAAGCGTTCAGAAAGTCTAGACACCCTTTGGGACCTACTGAGTGTGTGTGTTGAAGGCTCTTCATCTATTTGAACTTCAGTTTCCTCCACTAGTTTGTTGGTTCTAGGTTGTACTTCATCATATTCAACCTGGCTATGATTACCTCATTCAGACAGAAATTCTACCTTTAGAAATTTTGTGAAGCAAGCTACGAACACATTTCGATGCTCAGCATCATAGAACAAATATCCTTTCGTATTTGAATGATATCCAACAAACCTAAACTTTTGCCCTCGAGGCGAAAACTTATCTTGCAGAGCCATCTTGACATAGGCAGGGCAAACTCAAATCTTAACATAATTAAGATTCGATTTCCTCTCAATCTATATCTCATATGGAGTTATAGGAACAACCTTGGAAGGAATCTTATTCAAAAGATGAACAACAGTTAAAAAAGCATATCCCCATAAGTAATAAGGCAAATCTGTAAAACTCAACATCGATCGAACCATATCCAATAATGTCTGATTTCTCCTTTCGGACACTCCATTGTGCTGTGGAGTACCCATATGAGAATGTTGAGGGATAATCTCATTCTCTTTTAAATAATCGGTGAACTCACCACTCATATATTCATCGCCTCGATCAGATCGAAGACATTTAATATAATTACAAGTCTTTTTTCTACTTCATTTCAGAATTCTTTGTACTTTTAAAAGGTTTCCGATTTTCGAAAAACCACTGTGAGTAGTGTGACTTATGGGATCACTTACATTAGACTGTGAGTAGTGTGACTCATGGGATCACTTACATTAGAATGTATTAGTTCCAATAAGTCAGTGGCTCGGTGTCCTACACCCGAAAATGGGGTTTTGGTCATTTTACCCCGAATGCAAGATTCACAAGTTGGATAAGGTTCAACGGTAAGATCATGTATCAAACTATTCCTAACCAACTGGGTTAGGAGTTTCACGCCTATATGACCCAACCTCATATGCCACAGTTCAATAATATTTATATCAAATACTTTACGTTTATTTATTCAAACATTAAAGATATCATGTGAGAAATGCAAAATGTAATGACCATGCTCATTTGGACAAATAAGGATCGGAATATTATATCTATCATATAAATAAAAAGAAAGATTCTTAATATTTACATTATATTCTTCAGTATCTAATACAAAAAAAGATATAATATTCGCAACACATCTTGGTATAAAAAAAGCAGCCATGCAACAAAAGGCTTCCAGTGAGTAGGGGAATCTCGCATGAGCCCACAACAACTGCATTTAAAGAGTCTCCACTCCCGAATCGTAACTGCATTTAAAGATTTGTACCATTCTTTTTCTTCTCATTCTTCTTCTTCCCTTTCTATTTAGATTGAGAGGAAGCAGGAAGAACAATGGGTTTAGGAGGGCGAGTTGGTACTCCCTTCCTCAAATCTTCCTTCGCAGTTTGCAGCATCTTATGCAGCTCATAGTAAGAACAACTAATCTCGTTCATATTGAAATACATCACAAATTGGCGATATGATGGTGGTAGAGATCCTAGTATGACACTTCGTCCTAAGGTATCATTGAGAGGGAAATTATAACGCGCTAACTGTTCGATCAAATCAATCAGATGAAGCACGTGAGGGCTCACAGCCTTTCCCTCTTCCAATTTTACATGGAACAGTTCCATAACAATTTTATGAATCGAGACACGTTCTTGGTTCATAAAGGACTCACGCAGCCGCATCATCATAGTATATGCGTCAGGTAATCCAAAATATTGCCTCTTAAGCTCCGGTGCCAAGAAATTGAGAATATATGATTTGACTCTTCTATTATCATCTCTCCATTTTTGGAGAGTCCCATGTTCCTCTGGTGTTGCACCCGCTACGGTAAGTGGCAATGGACTTTCTAACACCTATTCTATTTTCTCAGACCCAAGAATAATTCTCAGATCCAAGTCCTAATATGTAAAGTTTTCGGCGCCTTTAAGCTTGTTTGTATCAAGTATACGAGCAAAAGGATTCGAAGCAGGTGCCGCCATCGTAAATCTATCATATAAATAGCGAAAAACGGTTAGCAGACTAAACAATTTCACATAATATAAAAATAATCAAAGCATAAATAGATCTTGGATTTTTAATCTAAAAATGCCCATCCCACTATTACATGCAATATTGCAATCCCTAAACAGAATGCAAACAAACAATTAATCAAATTAAATTAAATAGCGAAAGGTTGATCCCATGAATGTATTTCAGCTTACAGCTTTAGCACGTTCTCGCCTACGTATATTTATTAGGTAGACAATTCATTGTCAATCACTCAATAGTGACTCATGGGTTCTGGTAATAGTCGTTTCTCATTGTGACAACTTTTTCACGTTCACAATGAGGCGTACCAATGTTAAACTTGTCAATGATAAATTCAAGATACCTGCGTAGTCCTGACAACTTTGGCACGTTCAGGATTTTCGATTTCTCTTGAACTTATCTAGTATCACATATACATCCGGTATGGGTAAATTTGTATCAACTACACCCTCACTGCTTTGGAACGAACTCTGATGCAGCCATAGAACAGATATCCACAAACAGTATTGACAAGACGGACTAAGAAATATGCATTCAATGCATATTACTTTTAAAATCTTATCCATTAGGGATTTTCCGCAAAGATGATACATATTTAATTTAATCAAATTAAATAAACACAAGCATGTATAAAGTAAAAACATAATTAAACATTGAATTTAAAGGCATATTTAGATTATGTGTTCAGGTTCAGACCTGCTCTAATATCATTTTTGTTGGGTTTTTGGGCGGCAATTCAGGTAAACGCAGCGGGAACGAGGAAAATCAAAATTTTCCGATTTAAATAATTTTTCTTGGGTAATTAAAATAAACTAATTTCTCTTAATTACACAATACTTAAAAAGTGAAATTTGTACCCAAAAATCAGATTTTTCAGTAATTATCGTTTTGCCACAAAACTTTATATTTTTATCATTTTAGTCATAAACTGTCAAATATAATTCTAATTGATTCCAAATCAATCTCAAAATGATTTATACATGTCTAATACATGAAAATATAATTTTCAACTCAAAGAAAATGATGTTTCAGAAATTGCCGAATGGTCCCCATATTTCAAGAATTTACAATTTGGTATTTTTTGTTCAAAACATATCAAGATCAAATCCAAAAATTCTCAAATTTAATATACATCGTATATATACATCAAATCTCATCACATATATGAAAAACCTCAATTTGGTGAAGGTTAAAAGCGCTAATTTTATAATTTCATAAATTAACAAAATTAACACCAAATTAATTAAATTTAATAATAAATGTCAAATATCACAATTCGATATTTAATAAATAACCGAAAGATCTCAAAACCATGTATCTTCAATTAACCGTTAAACGACTTATAAATAATCAGTATTATTTATGAAAATTTCTCTAGTATCCTACGAGTATATCTCATTAGTGAGACTCTCTAGGTTCATACATATCTGTCACAAAATCCAATTTCATGTCCATAATCTACCCACCCGTGAATTATGAAGAACACAGATAAAATCTATGAACCATACAGGTTGAGGTCATTGCATACGTATAATCCTTTCGTCACATGTTTCTGGATTATCCCAAAGAGATATATATAAATGTCAAATCTCTTTAGGTATAATTTCGTCGACGATTCTATTATCAATCTCTTAAATAACACTTAGAATTGATTTCTACAGTGTACAACGGGCCCATGGATTTAACATATTGCTAATTCCATAAAAGTTACCTATGCTCTATACATAGAACTGATGGATCATATCTTGATACTCACAGGATATCCTGAGGATTAGTTCATACTCAACGAACATGCGGGGGTCTGATCTAAATAGATCGGTGACGTAACTGCCATCAAAGTGTGGAGGATACCTCATATATCAACAGTGGTATCTCAAGTTTAAGGATCACTATGCTCACTCAACCCAAGAATATTCTTATTGACGTTGGCGTACTATCTATTAAGAATCTTCGGTGAGTCATTCAGTGTTTATCCGATATAAACACCTACGTGTCACCATGAGTCCCCCGAGACTCATGGTTCATTGATAAACCATTAGAATCTAACATTCTAATATACGACACGTACCGATCTCAGTGAGTTTACTTACTGACCAAGTAATTCTAAACCTTGACCAGGAACAGTTAAAGAATGATATTGTTATGATATTGCTCAATGTCAGTTGCGACACTTTTGCAACTATATCATAATCAATCACTCTATGGTCATTTACGTCTTTACCATATAATAAAAGAATTTATATTATAGAAACTGTTTATTTTATTTATTAATAAAATATATATAAGAGCATTTACAAGAAATTACCTACTCATGCTTTAAGTAAAACAAACAAAGTTTTATTACTAAAATAAAAATAAAATATAAGAAAACTTGAATAAACACACATGATACTCTATTCTTAGTATTCTAGAGAAATTCCCCAGAAGAAAGTATGAATTTTCCTATGATTTCAGCTGCTATTTATATGCTCCAAAACCAACCAGCGTCGTGACGCTCTCTACAATAGTGTCGGTAACTGAATTATTGATTTGGCGTCGCGACACGTGATACAGTGATGATGCGTGTCGGCAGCGCATGATTGGCTTGGCGTTACGTACAAGACTTCGGCGTCACGACGCATCTTGAAAAATTCTCATTTGTCCATTTTTTATCTGTTTTTCATCATTTTAGCCCCGATTTGATTCCATCGAGTCCCGATATTTTATTCATCTATAAATTTAACAAAAACACATCAAAAAGTTCATAAATCTCAAGAAACTATACAAAATATTAAGTAAAAAGGGTGATAAATATTGATATATTTCTCGCTCATCATCGGATTGGTGTCCTGCGCAGCGGAAGTGGATCTAACTCGTAGATATCTAGCATGAGTGTATTTTTAAAATTAATAAAATAAAATATTCTATTTTTCAAGTATTCAGGGAAAAACCAAAAATAAATATGGATCCGGAAAAATCTATTCGAGATAAAAAAATCAGAAAATTTCATATATGTGCGCACCTACAGCGCTTGCAGCGTGCACTGCATTGCAGCAGCAACCCTGTAAGGGCAGCGTTATAGTGCCTCAACGCCTCCCTCTCCTGATTTTAAACCGAGCCTTTTTATTTTATTTTAAAACCTTAAACACTTTTAAAATCACTCAAAAAAAATTTAATTTCAAAACCAACCACAATACATATTATGAAATAAACATATATAAATATATATATATATATATATATATATATATCTTTGTGTGTGTGTGTGTATTTTGAATCAAAATACAACCTAAAATAGAATCCTATAATGAAATGACTCATGAACAATTATAGGTCACCCAAAGGTAGTCAAGTGATTCTAGAATGGTAGTCATAACTCTAAAATTTAATCTAGAATTCCAAACTCTAATTTTATGTGTATGTCTAACATAAATATTTTAACTCAATTACCAAGCATATTGTGTTTATACTTCTAAAGCATCCTAACATAATTTTTTAGTTTTATTTCAATATATATCAAATACATAAAAGAACATAATTATAAGAAGTTCAAACTTACCTAACAAGTTTGATGCAAAAATTCAATCTCATTCTTTTTTTGAAATGGTAGGAGAACCTCCAAGGTTTGCAAGCTTTCAATATTCAATCTTGATTCCAATTTTGGAAAACTTCAATTCAAGATCCAATCTTGATTTCTATTAGATGAAATATTGTAGAGACCTCACAAGCTTCTCTAAAAACTTCTCTAACTTATGCTAATTTCTCTAAGAATTTGTTTGTACTTAGCTTTCTCAAGCTTTTCACTTTTCTTAATTAAAACATTCCTAAAGCTTGATATTTATAGCAAAACTGTTGGAGTAAACACATCGGAATGCGCGGTGGAAGGGCGAAAAAAGTTTTAAACATTTTAAAATTTTTCTTGAACGAATTAATTAATATCAAATATTTTTAATTCACCCAAAATAATTTAAATATATTATTTATTAACAATTAATAACTTAATCTATTTAGAAACACGACAAATTATTTTTCGAAAATATTTTTCTACAAATACTACGCGTAACGGGCAAACTGTCAAACCGGTTGACCAACCACCGACTCGGGCCAACCCGGTCACTTGGGCAGTGATCTGTCAGCCCTTGGGCTGCCCAAACAGTGGCCAGATCACTATTTGGACATCCATCACATGTCAGGCTCGTTTCCATGTGAATTTCACCGTTTTCACGTGTTTTCACTCCGGAACAATTTCTGGAATTAATCCACCACCCAATGCATATCCAAAATCATCCAAATAACATAATTTTCCATGAAAAATATTCCGTTTTAATACTCAAAATCAGATCTAATCCAGTTTTTCTTTTTGTCCATTATATATATATAAATTCAATTTATTCACAAATTAATCCTATTAATTTTGTATCAAATTTAATCACCATAACATAAAGCCTCAAGAACAATTATAGGAAATATTAGAGTGGTAACATCACTCTAGAATGTCAATTTTTAATTTTGAGATTAATTCACTAATTAATTTTAAAACACATGCTTATAAAGAAAGCAATTAAGGTTATATAATCAATCAACACCAAGTTTTGCTTCATACACATATCCAAGATACATATATTATTAAGACATGCAAAATACGTATCCAATATATATTTTCAAGCTCAAGAAATAAAAACAAGAAAATTACAAATTGGAAATTCAATATTACCTTAATTTTAATTTCCAATTCATTCAATTTCTTCTAATTTGGTGTTGATTAATTTGTTTAGAACCTTAATCTCTCTTTTCTTTTGGTTTCTCAACACATAAGAGTGGCTAAAACCTAACAAAATGAAACAACTTTATTTATATAGAATTTTTGCCCATTACCGAAAATAATGCTTATTTTTCGACAAAATAACAATTATTTTTGGCTATTACTTTGACACCTCATGATTTTATCCAAATAAAATATTTATTTTAATATATTGTTAATGAAAAACCATGTGTTTTCAAAATCCATGGTTTAGCAAATCAAAATTTGCCAAGCTTATAAGAATATTCCAATAATATTCTTATCTTAAATAAATTAACATTTTAATTTATTTATTTAATTTTATTAACAAAAAAATAATATTATGGAATAATATTCTAAGAATATTATTCCATTCTATCATTATTAATAATAATTAATTAATTAATTAATTAATTAATAATAATAATAAAATAAGTGTCAAAATCCAATAAATTAATAATGTGTATCTAATTTAAATTATGTATCGTATATAAATACACATTATTTAATATGCATGTGTACATTATGAATAATTTGAATTATCCATAATTAATTGCCTCAAGTGCTCAACGAGTACACTTTATATGTTAGACTCTTTAGGTTCAAGTTTATCTATCACAGAAACCATTACATTTCCATAATCCGTCCACTCACAATTCACAAATTACGACGACCGCAAATAAACAAGTTGAACCATCCAAGTCGTAGTCGTTGCATATATAATCAATCTGTCATAGATTATTCGAATTGTTTCGGAGATATAGATTAAACGTCAAATCTCCGCTATGAACAATTCATGTGTCGCGACACAATTATGATTATTTAATAAATATTTGGAACTCGTTTCCAAATCATACATCGGCCAAGGATTTCAAAGAATCACAAATTGGATACCTAAATCCCGTTTACAGAACTGACAGATCTTCTCTAGATATCGTGATTATCAGTCCATATCCGACGAACAGGCGGAGGTCCGATCTTAAAAGATCGTTGACGTGACTGTCATCGAAGTACGAAAGATATCACATATATCCACAATGGTATCACAAGTGAAATAAGCTAATATGCTATTCGACTCGTAAAGATTCCTATTGTCGTTAGTGTACCATCTATCAGGTTTCTTTGAATGGGTCATTCAGTATTTATCCAATAAATATCTACATATTTAGACTCAAGACTCATGGTTTACTGAGATAACCATTAGAACAATTCTAATATATAATACGTACCGTTCTCACAGGTTTACTAACTGATTAGTTATGTAAACTTTGACTAGGAACAATTTTAAGAATGAATTATATTGTGACATTTCTCAATAACAATTACGACACTTTTGTAATTACATCACAACTATTCATTCTAATGTCTTTTACGCCTTTTACCACATAAAAGATTATATTGATGAAAATTACTAAATTTTATTCATAATAAAATAAAATATACATTGTATTTATAAAAAATACAACAAAATTTGGCGCGCAGAACACCAACAATATCATATTTTAAATTTCATATTAATAATAATAATAAATTAATATTATTTATACATCAATACTTTATTGTTAATTTATTAAATCAATTTTATAAAATTTACTATTGCCACTATCAATCACTGGTAATCGTCTCACTCGGTTGAATTATAATTTGGTCAAAAATTTGGGACACGGAGCCACGGAGGGGCTCCAATGTCAATATAGACCGTTGAATTTTCGATCTAACGGTCCATATTTAAAAAATTTCTCTCTCTAAATTTTTTTTTTTGGGTGGTTTAGCACGTGAGCCGTTTATGGAAATGGAACAACACATGCACTACTGGTACTGTGAACGGAGGTTCTGTAATGGGTGATGGTTATACCGTTATGTATGTCAGACTACAACGAATTATTGTTGGTATCAACATTTCTTGTCAGTGGATTTTATTTAATAATATAATCTATTTAATTTATCAATTATTATATTATACACAAAAACAAATTTATGTAAACCCATGGGCTGCCTAGGGGTTTGCTTAATGCGGTAAATGCTACATTATATTATAGCGCAAGATTGTGGGTCAAACACATCATTAAGGATCTTTAAGACCTTACTTATATCATCTTGGTGCTGTTATATTTTTTAAATAATCATTTGTTTTCAAATCTACTAACAAATTATGTTGATTAACATTTTTTGGTTAGTAATTAAGGCAAAAATATTCTCCACTGTGTTTATGTATATTTTATAGTGAAGTATAGTTTGGATGTGTGTATAATAATTTCTTAAAGTAATATTTGCCCATATTTTGTGTCGATGAGGATTGGATCTAATTTACTCTAAGATACAACCAAATAATTTAAGAATGCAAATCAACACTATTTTAATATTTTTTTTGGTCGAATCGTTGGAAACTCAACCGTCAAACCATCCCTTACAGACTTAAGCGGAGCAGGTAAAACCTCCGGATGTCTCATATTTTTACAAGAAATACACTCATTAGGGATCACTACTTGAATACTTGTTTGAGAATTTTTGTATAAAAGATGAAAAATAATAGGAAATGTTTTTTAACTTGTGTATATCTATCATTTCGTCCAAAATATGACACATATACGTATATGAATAAAGCAGTTGAGCCGTAAAATTATATGACTATTCATCCAAGAGACGTGTGTATTTATTTGGAAGTATGTAACTTTCTATCTAAGAAACATATATTTTTTTAAAAAAATTTTGTTCATGTGTATTTATAATTTTCCAAACACTTATACAAGTTCATCTTTCATTTTGGTCAGGGGCGTTTCCTCCACACCCCCACGACGGATAATGCCTCCTCGACCCACCGCAATCTGATCAGACGGATCCGTCATCGATGCGTCAATGTAAGACATTTAATCAAAACTTATATAATTTTTATATTGACAATTAACCTGTTGAATTATATTTCTAAATTCAATAACAAGTAGCATCTATTCTAAATCTCGAGCATAGTGGCAGAATATGCGTAGATCACGGATCAGTCAGAGACATGTGACATTATGCATCGTAAAATCTCCTCTCACATGCATCTGATGCTTCAAATTTTCTTCTACACGTGCGCAAAGATCGAAGAATTTACTCGAAATAAATTATTAAAAAAACTTTACAGTATACATGTGTGTGGTAAAATACAATAGCCCCCACAATTTAAAAAAAAAAAAAAAAAGAAAAAGAAAAAGAAAAAGAAAAAGAAAAAGAAAAAGAAAAAGAAAAGTATAATGTATCTACCCTACATTTTAATGAATTGACGTTAACGGATTTGCAAAATTGAGGATTGAGAATTTGAAATTGTGTTGCGGTCCCAAATAATTAAAAAGAACTGACACGTAATGGTTACACAAAATATTTCGTATTAAGAAATTAAAACGTTGATTTGATAAGTACCAAATGACATATTGCCGACACCTTGACCTTCCCTCAAATTCAATTGACTCACCAATTTCATTATTAATTAAGAATATCCATATCAAGAAACATCAATTGACAACGACACATATAATTATAGCTTTACTTTATTTGTTCAAATTAAGACGTAAAAACAGAATTTGATTAACGTAAGACTAAGTGACATTTAAATTTGGATGTAATTTTAATTAAATTTGGGAGATATAACTTCACACATACTTCAATTCGTTATGCTTTCTATATTTTTATGAACAACCATAAGTCTTTTTTCTTTTTTTCTTTTTCACTTGGTTGTGTAAATTTGACAAACCACTAGTGGGGCACTCGCTCACCTTATGATTAAGATAGAGGGTTTTAGTATTTTTGTGTGTTGTGCAAATATTTTTCTTCTTTTTTTTTTTTGGGAATATATTTATAGGCTGGATTTCAATTATGATATATCAAGCCATATCTTCAAAAATATCGGACTATACTTTAGGTCCCTTTAATAGAGTCGACTCTACGCTGAGATAGACGATGTGGCTATTTATGGCCTTTAGTTAGTACCTAAATAATTAATGAAAAAAGACTATATCATTATAATATGATTAAGAGTCTCATAATATAAAAATACCCTTACATCTCGAGAATTTCAGGATCAGCTCCACCCTTTAGAGCTTTATTATGATGAATCTATAACTATATTAAGAAGTATATTGCATTGATATATAAATTGAGATTTCTTGCCAACGGATTATACATGCCATTGCCAATACATAGTGTGTTAATTAAGTGAGATATTTTAACTTAATTTTTTTTTTTTACTTAATTCTAAAAATCAACATCTAGTTATTAATTTGTCAATACAATGATAGATTATGGTAGATGAATTTAAATCATTAAATACTATTTTAATTTTGAATATATAATATCAAATTGTTTATATCAATGATTTATAATTTAAAATATAAATTTAAGTTACAATTTAAACTTAAAATATTCATTAATTTTTTTAAAAAAAAAAAAAAAAGGTTTTGAAATAAGTCCTTTTTACAGGAATCAATCAAACGGGGACTCACCACATGTGCGATCTGAAAAAGCAATAAAGACATGAGCATACGTACAGACCCCAACTGTTATTTTAACTGTTAACCGCTTCCTCAGTGGGCCCACACCAATATTTTCAACGTCTCTGTGCCCACGTGTCAACAAAAAAATTCAGTCAGCAGAATAAAAGTACTAATTAATTGATTAATTTAATCAATTTAAAATTTTCAAAATGAAAATGAAAATGAAATTGAAGATCGTGAAAGGGCAGAGAAAACGCCAGAAAAGTATTGATTCTGAAAAGATTTTATATTGGTTGATTGGTCAACTTCATCACATTGAAACTCCTTTGTCTCTTCTGCTTTTCCTTTTCTTCACCATTCTTATCAATTAAATTCTAATTTTTTTTTTTGGGTGGTTTAGCACGTGAGCCGTTTATGGAAATGGAACAACACATGCACTACTGGTACTGTGAACGGAGGTTCTGTAATGGGTGATGGTTATACCGTTATGTATGTCAGACTACAACGAATTATTGTTGGTATCAACATTTCTTGTCAGTGGATTTTATTTAATAATATAATCTATTTAATTTATCAATTATTATATTATACACAAAAACAAATTTATGTAAACCCATGGGCTGCCTAGGGGTTTGCTTAATGCGGTAAATGCTACATATATTATAGCGCAAGATTGTGGGTCAAACACATCATTAAGGATCTTTAAGACCTTACTTATATCATCTTGGTGCTGTTATATTTTTTAAATAATCATTTGTTTTCAAATCTACTAACAAATTATGTTTGATTAACATTTTTTGGTTAGTAATTAAGGCAAAAATATTCTCCACTGTGTTTATGTATATTTTATAGTGAAGTATAGTTTGGATGTGTGTATAATAATTTCTTAAAGTAATATTTGCCCATATTTTGTGTCGATGAGGATTGGATCTAATTTACTCTAAGATACAACCAAATAATTTAAGAATGCAAATCAACACTATTTTAATATTTTTTTTGGTCGAATCGTTGGAAACTCAACCGTCAAACCATCCCTTACAGACTTAAGCGGAGCAGGTAAAACCTCCGGATGTCTCATATTTTTACAAGAAATACACTCATTAGGGATCACTACTTGAATACTTGTTTGAGAATTTTTGTATAAAAGATGAAAAATAATAGGAAATGTTTTTTAACTTGTGTATATCTATCATTTCGTCCAAAATATGACACATATACGTATATGAATAAAGCAGTTGAGTTGAGCCGTAAAATTATATGACTATTCATCCAAGAGACGTGTGTATTTATTTGGAAGTATGTAACTTTCTATCTAAGAAACATATATTTTTTTAAAAAAATTTTGTTCATGTGTATTTATAATTTTCCAAACACTTATACAAGTTCATCTTTCATTTTGGTCAGGGGCGTTTCCTCCACACCCCCACGACGGATAATGCCTCCTCGACCCACCGCAATCTGATCAGACGGATCCGTCATCGATGCGTCAATGTAAGACATTTAATCAAAACTTATATAATTTTTATATTGACAATTAACCTGTTGAATTATATTTCTAAATTCAATAACAAGTAGCATCTATTCTAAATCTCGAGCATAGTGGCAGAATATGCGTAGATCACGGATCAGTCAGAGACATGTGACATTATGCATCGTAAAATCTCCTCTCACATGCATCTGATGCTTCAAATTTTCTTCTACACGTGCGCAAAGATCGAAGAATTTACTCGAAATAAATTATTAAAAAAACTTTACAGTATACATTGTGTGTGGTAAAATACAATAGCCCCCACAATTTAAAAAAAAAAAAAAAAAGAAAAAGAAAAAAAAAAAAGAAAAAGAAAAAGAAAAAGAAAAGTATAATGTATCTACCCTACATTTTAATGAATTGACGTTAACGGATTTGCAAAATTGAGGATTGAGAATTTGAAATTGTGTTGCGGTCCCAAATAATTAAAAAGAACTGACACGTAATGGTTACACAAAATATTTCGTATTAAGAAATTAAAACGTTGATTTGATAAGTACCAAATGACATATTGCCGACACCTTGACCTTCCCTCAAATTCAATTGACTCACCAATTTCATTATTAATTAAGAATATCCATATCAAGAAACATCAATTGACAACGACACATATAATTATAGCTTTACTTTATTTGTTCAAATTAAGACGTAAAAACAGAATTTGATTAACGTAAGACTAAGTGACATTTAAATTTGGATGTAATTTTAATTAAATTTGGGAGATATAACTTCACACATACTTCAATTCGTTATGCTTTCTATATTTTTATGAACAACCATAAGTCTTTTTTCTTTTTTTCTTTTTCACTTGGTTGTGTAAATTTGACAAACCACTAGTGGGGCACTCGCTCACCTTATGATTAAGATAGAGGGTTTTAGTATTTTTGTGTGTTGTGCAAATATTTTTCTTCTTTTTTTTTTTGGGAATATATTATAGGCTGGATTTCAATTATGATATATCAAGCCATATCTTCAAAAATATCGGACTATACTTTAGGTCCCTTTAATAGAGTCGACTCTACGCTGAGATAGACGATGTGGCTATTTATGGCCTTTAGTTAGTACCTAAATAATTAATGAAAAAAGACTATATCATTATAATATGATTAAGAGTCTCATAATATAAAAATACCCTTACATCTCGAGAATTTCAGGATCAGCTCCACCCTTTAGAGCTTTATTATGATGAATCTATAACTATATTAAGAAGTATATTGCATTGATATATAAATTGAGATTTCTTGCCAACGGATTATACATGCCATTGCCAATACATAGTGTGTTAATTAAGTGAGATATTTTAACTTAATTTTTTTTTTTTACTTAATTCTAAAAATCAACATCTAGTTATTAATTTGTCAATACAATGATAGATTATGGTAGATGAATTTAAATCATTAAATACTATTTTAATTTTGAATATATAATATCAAATTGTTTATATCAATGATTTATAATTTAAAATATAAATTTAAGTTACAATTTAAACTTAAAATATTCATTAATTTTTTTAAAAAAAAAAAAAAAAGGTTTTGAAATAAGTCCTTTTTACAGGAATCAATCAAACGGGGACTCACCACATGTGCGATCTGAAAAAGCAATAAAGACATGAGCATACGTACAGACCCCAACTGTTATTTTAACTGTTAACCGCTTCCTCAGTGGGCCCACACCAATATTTTCAACGTCTCTGTGCCCACGTGTCAACAAAAAAATTCAGTCAGCAGAATAAAAGTACTAATTAATTGATTAAATTTAATCAATTTAAAATTTTCAAAATGAAAATGAAAATGAAATTGAAGATCGTGAAAGGGCAGAGAGAAAACGCCAGAAAAGTATTGATTCTGAAAAGATTTTATATTGGTTTGATTGGTCAACTTCATCACATTGAAACTCCTTTGTCTCTTCTGCTTTTCCTTTTCTTCACCATTCTTATCAATTAAATTCTAATTTTTTTTTTCTGGAGAACGAAGTCAGAATAAAAAAAATGTAGTATAAATTTCAATCCTCGTGCGAGCACTTGGCAACACTTATTCCTTCAGATGACAATCGATGGGTTAGAATTTGTCAATTTAATTCCGTTCTCATTATGAATTTTTTATAAAAATCTGATTTTTAAATATAAACAAAAATGATTATGAATATCATATCGAATAATTTAAGATCACGAATCGTAATTGAAATTCGAGAATATTTTTTTAAAATAAAAAGTCAGGATACAGTACAAAAATCATGGACCCTATTCCAAATTCAAATACCGATCGAAATTTAAAATTTTCATATTTCCGCCATGTGTATTTATAC
This sequence comes from Zanthoxylum bungeanum, assembly GCA_019454045.1. Lineage (NCBI taxonomy): Eukaryota > Viridiplantae > Streptophyta > Magnoliopsida > Sapindales > Rutaceae > Zanthoxylum > Zanthoxylum bungeanum. The sequence goes on from SKCR01036265.1 coordinate 57,092, forward strand.
CAATATACTTCACTGTATTATTAATCACATTTGTTTGGAAGGTTATTAAATTAAATATTCAATAAAACATGACCTAATTTTATTGGTCTCAAACTCTCACTGTAATAGCGCCCGAGATCTTGAGTTCAAAATCCTTGATATGGAATCATAATAGACAGAAGTTACAGACCCACTTCGATTTTTAGCAAAGACTACAACCCCCACCTATTCAATATCTCTATTGTACTAGTCAGTAGTCACTCGACCAAGCTTCAGATGATTCCGGACACGACACCACTCCCATATTTTCACATGACACATTTATTTGACCCAAAATTCAAGGGTTTATATTTCAAATTTTAGTGTATAATATGATTTGTATGTCTTTTTATCTTTTATCGACAGCTATCTTATTTTAAGAACTCGCTTAAAACAAATCATGACCACTTATAAAATATTGTATATATTATTGTCACGAGAATGACTATGAGCTGATGAGGAGTGAGAAAGTGGTTTGTCAGCAACAGCGGCTAAAACAATGGCGTGGTTGACATGTTTCATGACAACTAAGGGCTTATTTTCTGAGCATGTTTTGTGCAGCTCCTCTTCATACAATTCTTATCTTCTTTTGGCTGCAAAATTAGTCTTGCTTACCTACCCTAATTTTGTATTAATCATTTTTTTTAGAACCATTGGAAATCTTGCCGTCAAACCACTCATTCCGAGCTTAAACGGAGCATGTAAAATTCCCGACTGTCACAGACTCTTACAAGAAATACATTCCATAAATTCGAACATAAGACTTCAAGATGAGATCCTGTACCTACACCACCAAACCACGTCTTAACAAAAATTAACAAAAGAAAAATATGTTCCTCTATGCACAACTAATTTAATAGAGTTGAATACAAGTTTGAATTGGAAAACAAAATGATCGAGACCTATTTATGTAATTGATATGTTTTGTAAAACTGACTCCTAGAAAATGAACCATGCATACTTTTTCCTTTTTGTTGGAAGGTAAAAAAAGAGATGAAGTTAAAAAATAAAAACACTACTTTTTTAAAAAAAAAAAAAATTCACTTCAAATATAAATTTCATATATCAACTTTGTACGTCGAGCTAGCTATAGGAATAAGACTGTACTTGGTTCAACCAGCCGACCCTACTTGAAATGATCGGATTTGAAAATTTAAAAATTATATTCAGGTCGAACAAACTTGACCCTATATGATGGATCGTGTCTCATATTTGATTTGAAAATCGGATTTAATTTGACTTGTTTTAAAATATATTTTTTATGAATTCGTCTTTATAATTTTAATATCTTGGTGATTATTCCATTATTTCCTTACTATTTTTAAACTTTGGATTAAATTTTTTAATTTATATCAAATAAATGTATGTTTTAATCCACCTATTCGACCCACAACCGAATATCTTCTTTATGTTTCTGGTTTTAGGTTAAGATTTTACATTCACCCCACCTAATCCAACCCGAAAAATGAACACCCACCCCTATGTCTCCTGTTAAGAAGGCCAGCGAGGACATGGCATGAGGCGGCTAGACCCACCAAAATTAAATTTTTAATCAATTGAAAATAAAGAATTAAGTATTTACATTATTGCCTCTTAAGTTACGTGTTCAATGATTTGGCCTATAATTTTTTTATTTACTTCCATCATAGCCCATAGTATTATTAGATGCATTTTCTTAACTACACCCCTATAAGTTTTGTCATTTTACATAACCACCCCGGAGCCTAGCATTACAACTATTTGAGAAACCGTCTATAAATAAAATGTAAACCACTTTTCCTCCACTGCCTGATCTGAGCCCTCTCATGTGCAAATACTTGAAAAGAATATTCAATTGAACCCAAACTCAAATATTTGGACTGTAGTAGAGTTGGTAATCGGTGTATGCGGAAAAATTTCCTCGAATTTATACCAATTTTTAAATCAAAATGTTTTTATTTTTTATTTTTATCGAATTTTGATTCAAATTTTTAGGTAATAAATCAGAATTTAAGATTAAAAAAATCATCATAAATCTCAAATTTCGACAAATAAGTTTTATTATTATTATTATTATTTTAAATCTCTACCTAGGGGTGATCACGGTTTCGGGTCAAACCGCAACCCGACCCGAACCGCACCGCGTGATTTGAAAAAAAATTAAAAATGATTTCGAGTCAATCGGAACCGAACCGCAAATTTTGGGTCGATGTGCGGTTTTGACCCAATTGCGACCCGAACCGCCCAAAACCATAAATTTTGACTCAAATCACGACCCGAACCGCCTAAACCGCCGACCCGCATTCAAATTAGATATTATTTTGTATTTTTCTTCTTCTTTAACCATGAAATTTAAGATATTTAATGATCATATGACAATATGCAATGTATAAATGAAAATTATATATTTTTTTCTTCAATTATTATGTGAAAACACATAAAATTTCCTTACAAAAATTTATAATCCAAACCGCCGACCCGAACCCCACAAACAGCTAAACCGCCAACCCGAACCGCCGCGGTTTTCCTTATCAAATTTGTTGTTTCGGTTTCTAATTTCTCAAACCGCCAACCCACACGGTTTGAAGTAAAAAACGAAAAAACCGACCCAAACCGCACCGCGAACACCCATATCTCTACCATGGTATCGACAAATCCCTTAACTAACGTTGTACGTGAGTAGTAGTTATTTTGAAAAACAGTTTTTCAACGACCAAATCAACTGACAATTTTGTGATGTTTTTTTTTTTAATTACTATTGGCTATTGGGTATTGTAAATGGAACTTTCCAACTAACTCACCTAACACAATCTCATAAAATTTGAAGATTTGTATGCCTTGTCTGGTCTGATTGGCAAGGCCATGTGGGTTTTGATACCCCTACCACCCCTTGTTCTTTTCAGTCCCCCCACCATTCATTTATTGTCCTTCCACCCCTTTTTTTTTTTTTTTTTTGTAAAATTAATCACTTCTCATGATACCCTGTAGCAATGGTCTTGCAGACTGTACATATATGCGTTCGGTTGGAGTCTTTATATTCGAAACAAAACTAATAACCTAAAATTAGCATTCATAAAAAAAACAAAATCTCTTTTATTAATAAAAGATTAACATACTTTATAAATAAATTTAGGATCTATCAAAACCTTTATTTTTTGGAATCGTTGGAAACTCCGCTGTCAAACCACCCCTCAGGATTTAAGCGGAGTACGTAAAATCTCTGACTGTCCCAAACTCTTACAAAAAAACTCATTCTCCGAATTCGAACTCATGACCTTAAGATGATATCATGAACCATACACCACCAAACCACGTCCTTAAGAAACGTGGTCTCCATACCCTACAAGGGGAAGTGCTGAATTACTTTTCATAGAACCTAGCTAGCTAGCGCCTAGCTTCTCTACTCTACATGCATGTGGATATTTAATTAATTAGTGTGTGGGACTCTTATCTTGAGCACAAGTACATGTTACCATTTTTGTATACCAAATTTCATGTGGAATTTAAATCAATATATTTATGCTTAATTTGTTGGTAAAATCTTTTTTTAATTGAATTAAGGTGGTATTTTGGGTTTGTTTTCCAAAGATTTTGCCTCCCAAAAAAAGCAAAAATATATTTGTACCATTTATTTGCTTTTGTTTTGTCATTATTATTGGAATATGGTCTCCATTGTAACAGACATACACACAGTCTTTGAGATAAAGTCATAATGCATGTGATGATAATTTCAAAATGGAAATGACTTATTAATACATGTATATGATTTTATTCCCATTTTAAATTGAGTAGGTGGTGGGATGCTTTTGCCTTTTGCTGTTCTTGGAACTTCAATCCCTCATTTTTATTAATTTTTCTTTTGAATCCCAAAAGAGATTTTACTGGTGGTGGTGAAAAGGAGATTGCTAGATGTGTTCTTCTTATAATTATTAAAAAAAAAAAAGAAGATAAAATATTAATTTATTATTTACTGGTAATGGAGGTTCTCAGTTTATGCTGAGGCTTGAATACAATTACTAAGATTGTTAGTTTAAGCTCTTAAATTTCAAGTGGTAATTCAAGTATCCTTCTATATTGTAGTGATGTGGCTCTATTATGGAAAATTTAAAAACTTTAGCTTAAAAGTCAATTATATTTGGAAAATATGACTTTATAAATTTTTGAAAAACTATAAAATAATTTTCACAAGTCTCAACAATAATATAATCCGGGCCCTCGTATTATGTTATATCTACGTGACTATTCTATCTTGATCCTAGCCTAATTAAGTCTTGTATCTAGAGCGGAGTTCCCCTAATATCAAAGGGTGCCATGCACAATCTATTTTCCCCCTTAATATAAGATATGATCATAACATGAGTTTTATATATAAAGTCAACATTTTTATCCTAAAATCTCCGTTTATATATATATATATATTGAAATCGTTGACAATCCCACCATCAAACCACTCATTCCGAATTGGTTAAGATTTTGTTATAGATATATGGGTTATGTTAACTGTTTGCACAATTTTTCGTCAAAAAGCGTGTAAGGTTCAAACTTCCTAAGACAAAGTCCCAGTAAGAGGTGTGTTTGATTAAGTGAATAAGCCTCCAAGGGGCACAAGCACACAAATTACAGTCCTAAAGTTACAAAGCTAAGAAATTAAAATAAAATGCTCATTTTGAGTCTTCATTTTTCGGTCTTCTTCTTCTTCCACGTTTGAGTTTTTTTTTTTTTATAGTGAGTCTCATCGGTTCTGATTTTCTTGATCCATGATATCCCACGTCTCACGCTTGCAACTGCTGGATCATGCACCTAAACGCTGAGTTAACCATGCTAACTGCCAGACCGTGGGGAGTTACCATCAACAGCCACACTATGCGTGGTAAACTGCCAGATCGTGGGGAGTTACCGTCAACTGCCACACTGTGCGTGGTGAACTGCCAGGTCGTAAGGAGTTACCGTCTAACTACAAGATCGTGGGATCAGCTGCAACGCGTGATAACTGTCCTGACTGCTTTTCCTTTGTTGTCATGATTGTAAATCGTTATGTGGTGTAGTACATGTTCGCCTTAATTTCTTTTCATCCTTTATTGGCTTGTTCATCCTATGGTGATTTTCTTCGCCAATAATTGTCCCCTAAATTCGTCTTGATTAAGTCAAACGATAAAATCGGAACGAATTTCTCAATTTGGATAGAGTCAGTACAGTATCTATTGCCGTATACTGGCATTGGCATGTAGGTTTTCACTCTATTGTCCTTTTTGCGTCTTACGGGCTGTCTTTTACGTTCCCTATGTGAGCCCAGCATTTCTTTAATAAATGCGTGACTTTCCCAACACGTTTCATCATGGCGCCTATTAACGAGCCGTTTTTCGTGTACTTGGACCTCTAGTTCATTTCCGATGTAAGTGATGCATCTGTCGTCCTCGCTTCCCAGGTTTACCTCGTCCATAACATCTTGTACCCTTGTAATGTTCGCCTTATGCCGCCCATTCAGAACGTATTCTTCTTCCTCTTTTGGTTGTTCGCTCTTATGACTTTCTTCCATCAAACAATCCACCTGCATGCCTCTATTATTCTGTCTTCTATCTGATGTGATGATAATTTATCTCTTAAAGCCGAAATTGCGGCCTGAGCCTCGGCATCACTTTCCCGTTCCGCTACATAGGTCATTAAGTTGGCCCTGGTGGACGCAAGCGCGGCTTGTTTTTTATTCTGTTAGCTCTTCTCCATTTAAATTACTGGTTTCGTGGCCATGCGTTGGCCCTCCGAAAGCCACTATAATTGGCATTATTTATGCAAACAAGTCATTTAGTAGATTTACGGGGTACGACTCGTCATTCTGGTCCACTATGGCCAACTTTCCTGCTTCGTTCAGCACTCTTGTTGGCCCATAATTCCCTTCATACATGAAATCCTCGGTCGAATTTGTCTCCGCTGTGAAAGGCTTATTATCGGCGTATACTATTTCTACTTCATCTTTCTGATTCCAAAAAACCAGACATTGATGAAGGGACGAAGGAATGCATCGTCTGTCGTGGATCCACTATTATCCCAAGAGAATGTTATATGTGGTCGGTCCGTCTATAACGCAAAAAAAACTAACTGTCTTTGTAGTGCTTCCCACCTGCAAGGGTAATGGGACAATCCCTCTGGCTGTCGTTTCCCCTCCATTGAAACTTGTAAGTACCACTTCCGTAGGGGTGAGATCATTCTCCGATTTTGCTAGTCGCCCTAACATCCTAACCGGGATTGCATTGATGGCTGCTTCATTGTCGATTAACACATTAGTTGCCTTTGCTTTAACATACAACGATCGCGGGTGCTTTGTCATTTGTTGTGGTGGTTTTGGAAACGTCACTTTCATTGACATTCCAACCTCCATCGTTTGTTCATTACTAGAATTTGTTTGATGTAACTCTTTCTCCTCGATCCATCAAGAAGATGGCAATGTGATCGGCGCATCATGAGAGACATTATTGACGAACATCCTCTGCTTTTTCGCCCTGGTTATGGCCCGTTTTACCTTGGGCGTTCCGTATAGGACGAGGTATGAAGATCGCCCCAAGTCCTCTCCTGAAGTCCCAACTGCAGGATTTCCAACTTCATATAATTCTCTGAGAAGCCGATTTTGTGATATCCCCCTCCTTCATGCTTCAGTCCTAATATCTATTTTTTCCTCTATATCTGTCAGTTCCTCGTCAGAGGCCTCTTTATCTGTTATCGCGAGTGCTGCGATTCCTGTCTCATCACCATCATAGACATCTGCGTTATTCCCAGAGCTCTCATTGTTGTCCCCTTTGAACTTATCAGTCAACAAGTAATGATTAGCCACAACCGTAAGCATACTACCAAACTGAATGACAATAGGGGGTTCCTCGTCGTCTATCTCATCCATTTTTCACCGATCAAATTTGGTACACTCTCTTTACAGCTCACATCTATCTCTTCCATGTCCTTGCTGTTCACATCCATCTTCTCTCTTATATGGGCACTATGGTCTGTTGATAAGTGTGGTTTATACCCACTTATTCCGACATCTTTAGCTTAGTATTTTGTTATATTTCGAGATATTTAATGTCATTTATAATTTATATTATGTTTTAATTGTAGGAGCATTAATACATGGATCATGGAATAATTACACTTATTTTGGGCACCATACAGGAGAACCAGTAAAGATATTCATCACTCGCGCCAGAGATCTAAAAGATCCAGCCAAAAATCTGAGATGACGCCACTAATATAATGCAATTGGCGCCTTGGCACCAACAACCCTTAGCAAATGAGGCGCCAAGGCGCCTGTTACACTAGGAGGCGCCATGGCGCCACTTACTCAATGAATCAAAGACGCCATGACACCTCAAACCCAGCACTCGTGCCATATATTTTCCAGAGAATTTGGCGCCATGGCGCCACTTAATTAAGCACCACAGCGCTGCGGGACAAGACAACATGCACATTTTAAGATTTACTTTTTAGGATTTTTAAGATCTCTAATGATACCCAATGACTCACTGCCTCCACTATAAATATAACAGTTTGTCCAAGACTCAAGGAGGAGGCTAATACACTGCACAAATCATAAAACAAATATTTTTAGAGATCCAAGGAGAGGATTGAAGAGCGACAAAAGGAGACGAAGGTGGTGATGTCCGAAGAGGAAGAGATTCAATTCGGGTTTTATCTTCTTGTTTTTTTCTTAGAACTCTAATGATTTCCATTAGATTTATGACTTGTTGATCATTGTTTTTATCTATTGTCATGAACTAAACTCCTTAATTCTGGAGAATGATGTAACTAATGCTTGAACTCAATTTTGTTATGAAATTTTATTAATTTATTTATATTCTTTTCAGTTTAATGCTTCTTGATTGCTGGCCACAATTGAAGATGATGAATGTTTAGAATCTATCACTCGAGAGAGGGGATTTTGAATAAATCTAGAGAATATGACCTAGGATTTTATAGAGTTCGAGAGAATCTGTAGTTCTTTGAAGTCATTAATATAGAATCACAAAGCGTAATGAGTTGTTAACTATTGGATTTTTATAAAGATATCGAATTCTATAGTTGATGATATTTTCACTCGGCACTCGAGAGAGGGAGTGGATATTTTCGGAGTCTTGACTTATAAATAATATAACTGAACAAGGATTAATTGACATGAAAAATACATAGGAGACAGTTAGGTGAAATCAGGATCCATAATCTCTATCGTATTAGTTCCTTCTATCAGATTATTTTTATATTTTATTTATTTAATTAAATCTTTATATTTGTTTTCTAAATAAGTTAGGATTATCAATTGTAGTATTTAGTGCGAGTTAACGCAATCCATGTGGGTTCGACACTCTAAACTCATTTATACTAAAACTTGACACCGCACGCTTGCGATACGATACAAAAATATCACATATCTGTGGGGACTTTAATCTCCTCTTGCTGGCGCATCATGTGACCATAGTTTCTTTGGTGTCGTCTCAATTGGTCATTGTCATTTCGTCAACCGGATGGTACTTCTTCCCTGGCCGCTGGCATGAGTATGGCCGATGGTACAAATGCCATACATTGGGCCAATGAATTTTCGGCCTAAAATCTTGGCGCGAAGGTCATTGGCTGCCACGCTACTGGCTCTTTTTTAATGGCCTTTCACAAGTATTTTCTAACTCTTTCATCCAATCTATGTTGTTTTTGCACCGTGCACATAAATTTCGTGGATTCCTCCTTTCTTGGGGTGCTTCAATCCTTTCGAGAGCACTTGGATGATGACTGTCCCGATCTTCATCCAGAACCAGCTTGAATTTTAGCAAGTTCATTTTCGTGAGGTCCGAGTTAATCATATTTAATTCCATTGGCTTTGGAAAAGGATTTTCGACCACCACCATCTTTTTTTCGAACATTATTTGTACAGATTCTATGGCATACTGCAAAATATTCCGAAAAATAAGAAAATTATTAGTTAAATGAGACCATGCATTATGCCACTTACATTATTTTTTATCACCGATTTGTTCGGTGCTTGGCAATGTGTGGCGATCGCTCAACCTAATTTGCTTGTCTTTATATAATTGATCGAATATGACATCGACATTCGAGGTATCAAGAGAGAAGTTCCTACTCTTTTTATCGTTCTCTACTTTGGCCTGGGTTCAGCCCACATCTTGCACACGTACGGCTTCCCTCTGACCAATTCTGCCAAGCATAAGTCGGCCGATTCAATGTCCACTTCGCCTATTTCATAGTTGATATTCCTATAATAGGTTCCCCTGCTAGAATTTTTCATTTACTCATTATCCCTTAATAAATGTTCATATCGCACCATACTTGTGGTGAGTTGGAGGAGGTTCCAGAACTCGCGATCTTGAATTTTTTTTTTAGATCGAATTTAAGGTAACTTTGAGCGATTCTCACAAACTCATTTTCTGGAAAAGGCACGTAACATCAGCCTCGAGTCACTTTGAACCTTTGCAAGAATGTCTCGGACCATTTTCTTGGGAGTTGTCTCAAATTTTCCAAATCGGCCAAAACCACTTCAGATTCGGCCTTATAAAATTATGCATGGAACAGCTGCTCCATTTGTTGTCAATTTTCCACCGAATTGGGCGGCAGGCTAACATACCAAGAGAAAGCCACTCCTGACAACGAGTTGTGAAATAACCTTAACTTATGGAAATCATTCGTTTCTCCACACTGAAGGGTAAACCCCATATTTGTTCCATGGTAGAAACTTCCTCAGACCTTATAAACAGAGAAAATTATGGTATTTTGTAGTTCGTAGGCCACAGATACGCTACATTAATCCAATCTGGATAGGGCTTTCGATATCTCGGCCGAATCGGTGTTACCCATAGACCGAATTGATTCTGAAGAATCTCGATCATCTGTTCTCTCAACATATCATTGCCATTAAATGACATCACTACGGGTGGTGGTTGTGGTCCTCTCACAAGTGGAACATAGTCATGACCTTGTACTTGCGGACACTGGGGACCTTGGGGCAATACTTCTTCATGTTATACCACGTTTGACCCTAAGTACGGGCCATTACCTCCATGACTCACTCCATCCTGGTTATCGTAAGGGTAATAACCCCTTGCGGAGGAACATTGCTTGGACCAGCCTCCTGACTGCTTGGTGTAGGAGAAGGTGTAGTCCATGGTAGAGGTGTTCCTCCATTTACACATTTGGCCATCAACTCATTCAATGAGCTTAGATATTTGGCCATATTCTCGTAATACGAGTTACTAGCCGAAGTAAACTTATCTATAATGTGAGCGTTTTGAAGTCTAACCTGTTCGACAATATCCTGGGTGAACTAGTCGAACAAGTTACGAACCGTGTTAGGGCCTAACTCTCGCATAGTGTCATATCGGTTAGAGTCTGCCAGACCCTCGAAATGGCCTACTACGGCTGGAATGTGGGGCTGGTTGGTTTGCTCCAGTCCCCCTTCCTCCGTACTTGAGTCAGTATGAGTGTTTCTTTTTGGAGGCATTTCCACTTTATTACACCAATCCTTCCACTGTATTCGCCAAAAACTATTTGCACAATTTTTCATCAAAGAGCGTGTAAGGTTCAAACCTCATGAGATAAAATCTCAACACGGGGTGTTTGATTAAGTGAATAAGACTCCAAGGGCCACAAACACACAAATTACAGTCCTAAGGTTACAAAGTTAAGAAATTAAAATAAAATGCTCATTTTGAGTCTTCATTTTTCGGTCTTATTCTCCTTCCATGTTTGAGCTTTTTATAGTGAGTCTCATCGGTTTTTCTTTTCTTGATCCATGATATCCCACGTCTCATGCTTGCAACTGCTGGATCACGCACCTAAACGTTGAGTTAACCATGTTAACTGCTAGATCGTGGGGAGTTATCGTCAACTGCCACACTATGCGTGGCGAACTGCCAAATCGTGGGGAGTTACCGTCTACTGCCACACTGTGCGTGGTGAATTACCAGGTCGTGATGAGTTACTGCCTAACTACCAGATCGTGGGATCAGCTGCAATGCGTGATAATTGTCTTGGCTGCTTTTCCTTTGTCGTCCTGATTACAAATCGTTTTGTGGTGTGGTACATGTTCGCCCTAATTACTTTTCATCCTAGGGCGATTTTCTTCGCCAACACTAACGGGTGCTCTTATGACACTATTTAATAATATATTTAAGGAAAATTTTGACATCATTTTTATAGGGAATAAAAAGAACTGTCAAATCATTAAAAATTTCAAATCATTAATAATTTTTTTCCACCAAAATTTTCCTTAAATGAATATTTAGCAAGTGACCTAAGGATATTTATTTGTATTTATATATATATATATATATATAATGTAGTTATTGTAGCATAGCAAATCTCATGTACAATCTTTTTCGAGTTTGCATGTGTGTGGCCTTGGAGACCATGTGGGCATGACATAAGTTGCCTCGTTAATTTGGTACCGACAACATTCATGTTGATGTCGTAAAATTCAATTCGTTGCAGTACGTGAGGATAATTGTTTTCTTTTTTCTTTTTTTCAATTTTTTATTCATAAAATTATCCAATATTTTATTTTCTCACGTACAATTTATTTTAAAATTAATCAATCACGACTCACGGGATTCACGTCAAATATCATTACAAAAAATAAAAGAACTTTTACGTACATCTGACTGTTAAAAAAAATTACACGATAAGGTGTTTGTACTTTATGTGCATCCAGAAAAAATAATCATCCGGATATCTGTATTGGAAAATCATTATATATGTATATATATATTAGTCAGCTTCAGGTTCGGTCGATCGGAAGGCGCGATCGCATGTTTTCTACAATAAAATAACGTTATTTTATGAGTCAATGAGTAAAATAATGTTGTTTTATTATATAAAACACGAGACCGCATGGTTCGGTCGACCAGACTTGAGATGCTATGATATATATAAAGAAATTGAATTAATTACATTAAGTATTTTATAATCTCATACCACACGTATATTAATATTAATGAATGGTACAATTACATACAAAATCTTAATTAATAATTACTGATCCTAGTTTATAAAAAATTTAGTACAAAAACTCAACTTGATATTGAATTCAAAGTATTTTTTATATAATGTTGATGGTGTTTTTTAAGCACTATGATATTTAAGCAGTACGGCATGGGTAAAAGGGTAATTCCCTTTCTAATCGAAATCATTAATGCCGACCCGATCACATGAGTATAATAAACAGTAAGAGACCGAGCACTTTTATCGGTAGCAGACCACTTAAAGCTCGGATGACCGAGCATTATCAGATTGGTGGCAGCATTCCCGGTCCAAAGAACCATCATGACCGACCTCATGAAGACCGACCACCCGGCGAGACGTGCTCCAGAAGATAAGAAATCCTATTTCTACGGATAGGGTGACAATTTATCCTATTTTCATGGGGTAAACTGGTAAGTCAGTGTCCTAGTAGGATAAAGGAAGTGAATGTAGTTTTGACTATGAATCCTTATGGGAAAAGGAAATTGTTTCACACTGGGAAATTCTTATAGGAGAAAGAATATGATTTCTTCACTATTATAAATAAGGGGGGAAAACATAGGTTCGAGAGAGAGTGAATCAGAATCATTATCAATCTCATTGTGATTAGATTTGTAAACACAAGAACAGATCTGAGAAGCATATTTCAGTAATAAAAGTATCATCATTTTTGTGCCCGTGGACGTAGGTAGGATCAAAATCCACCGAACCACGTTAAATCTCATTGTTGATTGACGCATTATCTGTCTTCTGCTAAGTTTGCTTTTGGTTTCCCCCATAACCAAACAAATTCACTATTGGGGGAGGATTACCTCGGGAGTAATATTCTCATATTACCCTGAACCCAAAATCCACCGTCAACATATAATATTATTATTATTTTTTGAGAGAGGAAAAGAAAAGAAAAGAAAAGAAAGAAAGAGTCAAAAAAGCAGTCCATGTGAATGTGAGGAGGAAAGAGCCGGTAGTTATGGAAGTTAAGTGTCAACAAAAATCATGATAAAAGCAAAATCCAAAAGAGTAAAGACTGTCCCACCACCAAACAAACGAGTCATGAATCATATACCAGCGTGATAATAAGACCCCCTTTGTAATCATATTTCTTATCTCACAAATTCTAAGATTATTTTGATGCAACACACGTAATAGGCATGCGTTCGTCTAATAAATTAGTCTCGAGAAAAACTTATGTAGAGACGATCTTTATAGGATCGTCCAATCAGTGAATAACACGTGTTTTAATTAGTTATTTTTCTCTTTATTTCGATTAAAACACATGTCGTAAACGGTGGTTTAAAACGAAATATATCGAGAACAAATAAACATTAATATTCTATATGCCAACACAAATGGAGCAAACAAACATCACAACAAGATGATAAGACGAGACAAACACATTTATTCATCTAACAACTAAAACAATATTTTTTATTTTTTTATTTTTGGAATTTACAAAAATTCTGAGTCCCTGAGACACGTGGCTCTTTCCAAGGAATAAAAGGGTGTTATTATGTATATTATCATTAACTACAATTTCATTTTCTTGTAATTAAAAAGTAGGGCATTTTGTGAATTAATTAAAATATAGACAAAGGAGGTCTTAGAATCAAAGGGAAACCGTGTTGATGATTCGTCATGATAAAATGGAGCCGTGTAAGAGATATCCAGCCCACCCATTTAATATCATTGGACCACTTTGCCAAATAATAACTCGATGTTTTGGTTTCCTTTGTGGATGAATTAATTAACTTTGCTTATATATGTTATGCTTAAAACATATCTCACATGATTATGTCACCATGTCGATTGCTTCACTTCTCAAGTAAAAATGAAATTTCTTTGGTCTCTTAGTCTAGTGGGTCCAAATAGGATCCCATTAACCTGATGTGAAAATTAAAATAAATCAATATAAAAAAAAAAAAAGTGGCATTTTAAGATTAGGTAAGATTATCCCAATTTTTAATTTTTAATTTTTTAATATATCTTGATCCAAGTTTCTTTGAAGATTATATGGTAATTAAGTAATATTTGAAACAGAGACCTTTCACATGCATGAAGAATTGAAAATAATGAAGCAAATGGAAAAATCTTATCCAAAAACACTTGTAATTTAAGTTGCTTTCACCGACTTTATCGAAGCCTTTGGAATTGAAAGGCAACTTCTTCAAACTTCAAAGGAGGAAACAATATAATTTTCCTCTCTCAACCTTATTATTATTTTTTTGAATACATAGCGAAACCCTTATCATTCATATAGATGCGTGGATAAACCAGTATTATATCAGGTTCTTACAAGAGTGCTACACAGAATTAAAATCTGAGACTTTAAAAATAAGATCTCAAAACTCAAATCGTTGGACTGCGCTCATTGGGGATTCACACTTATTATACAAAAAAAAGAATTGTAGGAGACGTGTGAACAAGCAAAGAGGATATTTTTTCAAAAAAGCATTATCCAAAAAAAAAAAATCCGATTCGTTTTAGATTTAGTGCTTGTAAAAGGATTGAGTGAAAAAAAATATAATACCAACTTGTGTTCAAAATGGGTAATAGAAAGTGACGTAGTAGAAAATTCTTTTTTTATTGTAAAAGAGAAAAACAACAAAAAAGAGCCAAATTCGGATTGGGCCCAATATTATATAAACTTATAAGCCCACTAGGCCTTAGTGTTTGGTCCATTTATTTTTGTCAAGCGAATGAAACTGACAACTTAACAAGAACAACAAATCAACAATTAAAGATATGTTTATAATTGCTGTGCTTCTACTTGACTTCAAAAACACAAAAGCTAAATAATTTTATTCCATAAAACCAATTAAATAATTTTTGGAATCATTGGGCGGCCTGGGTTAAGGTGGTTTCGTCCCTGAGTAAGCACGCCATATGGTGTTATCTTAGATTTCCTTATCGATATATATATATATATATATATATTATAAGGGTGTTCACGGGTCGGGACGGGTCGGGTTTTTCACATTTTTTATGGCCCGAT